>RCIC01000010.1:1925000-2050000 GCA_018883505.1 Ceratosolen fusciceps
TCTGCTAAGAAAGGTAGAGCATTAGTCGAATTTGACTTGGAAATATTTTTTCCAATGGAAATATTTGGAAATATTAATAATGATAATAATAATAATAATTAATAATAATTGATAATTAATAATAATGATAATAATAATAATAATTAATAATAATTGATAATAATAATTGATAATAATAATAATAATGCGTACGTATATATATATATATATATATATATATATATATGCATGGATGCGTATATAAATACGCACGTGCTTTTTAAATACATTGTAATTGGATTTTATACAAAGAACATGGGCATCCCTTTGAGAATGTCTTTATTGATAGTTAATTTTTTATCCTGCTCTTGTTCCAGGTGGTGTAAACTGATGGGCACGCTGAAAAGTAATAATGATTTACGTTTGAAAGATTGTAGGCCACGAGGTAGGTTACGTAAGCGTAAGGTGCGAAAAAAAAAAAAGAAAAAAAAAAAAATGATGTCCTTACTTGCCGGTGAGAGCCCTCGCTCTGAATGCGGCAAGGTGTGCGTAATAGGTCGGCGTCGGGTAGCTTACGGATCTCGTGCACCGCGAGAACATGTGACAAAGGAAGTACGTCAAATTCTCGATCTCGTCTTCCGACATGTTCGCATCGTCCCACAAGCATCTGTATTTAGTCGGTCGGGCTGTACCCTAAAGAAAAAACGATTGGCAATTACTTTGTTGTTGTCGTTGTTGTTACGTAGCAGCGATAGTATGCGCGTACCTGAATGCTGGCGTGGGAGACCAAGTAAAAGTCGATGTGCGATGGGTGAGTGATGTTTGTGTCGACGATGGTACCGGCTTGGACGTTGAAATTCTTATCGTCCGAGAAGCGTTGATCGGTAGGGAAGAGTCGTATGTGATGCCTCTTCTGAACGACCAAGAACGTAATCAGCGGCTTGTACGATTGGTTCAATTTCTGGCAGGCCCGTCTAATGGCCATAAGCTCTTCGTGCATCACCTCGTTAAACTGACCCTCGCTAACGCCGTCTCTGCACGAAGCATACAATACTTGTCGATTTTCTTAACTGACGCCCCAACAACCCACCCAACAACCCCCAATAACCCCCACCCAATAACTCTTATCGAATAAATAAATCTTATAGATCTTATGGTCGCGTCAGGCTGTGTACCTGTAGTAAATGATTTGTTGCGGTTGATGTCCGGTTTTCTCTCTGAAATATTTCAATTGAATTATCATGATCTCTTGAAGGTGAGTTATGATTTCCTGTCTGGGTGGCTGCAGCCGTATTTCCACATTGTACATGAACGCATTGGGATCGTGGCTAGCCACAATCTTAAACAAGATAAATGACAATGTTAAAGGCGGCCTTTACACGTTAAACGCGTGTAGATCGATCGAGTAGATTCTTACCGCTGCTATGGACGGTAAGTTGGTCGCGTCGGGTGATGGATGTGTCACGTCCGCGCCTACGATCATACACGGCCTCTTCAGGCAATTCGGTCGGCTGTAATATACACAATGACCTTGAAATAACACGTGTACGCAAACAATCGCTCGAACAATCGAAATTTATGTTGATGATGATGATGATGATGATGATTAATAATAATAATAATAAAATGTTAATACACGCTTTTTCATACCTTATCTTTGATTCGAACATGTGATTAATGCCATTTAACTTTGCATTTATTTTTAATAAAATATTCGACATCGTGGACTCGTTCAGTTTCATGAGAGTTTTAGATTTTAAACACTGAGTCAGAACGCCAACTGTAAGCTCAGTTATTTGCTTCACTTTATCTGAAACGAAAGGAAATAATAAAAGTTTCGAATTCCCGTTCGTTTCCCGTATAATTTCGGTCTCAATTTAATTATATACCGTAGAATCCTTTGGTCTCGGGAACGATTACCAATATTAACCTGAGGCCTTTTTTCTTTTGCTCATTAAAATAAGACAGAAGTTCTCTCGTGTCCGCTCCTCTTAGTTGTATATTTCTAAACGGTGTCAGAGGTTTGCCGATGCTCATGTTAAGGGACTTTCCTGCTTGTTGGGACAATGATTTTTTTTTGTTTTGTTCTTTCTTTATTTTATTTTGAAAAGCATATAATTACGAATGAAAGGGTGGGGAGGGATATATAAGATATAAGAAAGCCGACCTGTGTTGACTAATGAGTTTTGCAAATAATACAGCTGCTTATCGTCCGGATATCTGGTAAGATTCAAAATGGTCCAAGAATTGTCGTTAGAAATGAGCGAGCTCGGATCTAAGAATTTATTTGGCCGCCACACTCCCTTGGAGACCATAGTTATCGTATTATTGTACTGCAATTGCGGTGGCTTTAAAACGCGCGCCGGGACCTTCTCGAATTCACCGCTTACGGAAATATCGAATTCCTTCATGCACTCGTTCTGATTGTGTTTTATCTTTCTGAACTGACAAACAAAAAAATACATTTCATCCACATTATTCTTGAGTTATTGCGTTGTAATAATATTAATATATATAAATCATGCTCGGCAGTTTATTTACAGCGTCCATTATTTTTTGTTTGCGAATGTTGGTGCCAGTGGCTGCGTATTTGACCATAGCCGCGGTCTGCTTGTCGTCCAAGACTTTTCTCACCGCTTGGTTCGGGACGATCGTGCAAATCTATGGAAAGCAATATAACGTGTCAATTGGGATTTTTTTTTTTTTTTTTTTTTTTTTTTTTTTTTTTTTGCATTGGGCAGCGAACGAAGGACGAAGGACGAAGGGCGAGGGGCGAGGGGCGAAGGGACGAACGGCTTACTTCCGCTGGAACGTGTATATTTTTGTCTCGAGGGCCGACCCAAAGGCATGGCAGCATTGGATACATGATAACATACTTCTTTTGCGTTTTATAATATTGCTCGACGCTTATACATGTGCCGTTGAAATCGAATTTATTCTCCCTTGAGTTTTTAACGAAATCATTAACCCGTTGAGTCCGTCTTGTCGTTGGTTGCCCCGGTATCTCCACTGTCACTTTCAAGTTCTTCAAGAACTTCTTAATGCTCTCCATGTTGTACGTAACTTTCTTTAATAATTCGGCGGGGTTGTCAAGATTTGGCTGTTGGTAACCTCTGCCGACATCGTCGGCGCACATCGTTTTCATTAAATCGATTACATTTTGTGATTTCGGAAAACCCTTGTGAGCCACTATTAAATGATATTACAGATTAAACGCATTTCTCAACCAACAGCTATGAATAGTACGCTAAGATTTCTCTCTCTCTCTCTATCGTTTTAAATATTCTTTTTTTTTTTTTGTAAATTACCATCGACGTTAAGGTATGGTTTCCAGCCGATAATTGCTGATTGAAATAAGCCGACCCACGCGTCCATTCCTCCACCCAAAGGCACCACTTCTCCTTGATTTGGTGAAAAAAATGATCTGCCGACCTGCGATAAAATTCATCGTTGAGTGTAAAATTGTAGAGATTTGTAGAGAAAATAATTGTCTCTCTCTCTCTCTCTCTCTCTCTTAATTATTTTACGACACTTGCCGTTATCATACTTCTCGATGGGCTGTCGCGCAATATAATATCGAGTGCTTGTATCCCAATTAGACGCGACACGTCTATATCTATGCCAGGCTTCACGTTCTTCAGCCAAGAGAGATCGATCTTATTCACACATTGTAACGTAACGGCGAATTCCTTCTCCATGCCGTTCTCGTTGCAAACTTTAACTTTTATTCTTTCCTGCGCAACGAAAAACAACGAGCTCAATTAATTAATTGCCCCGTTGAATGGGGAATCGTGCGTGAATTCCAAATACTCACTGGACTTGAAATCGGCAATGGTCCCGCGCTAAAGGCATTCCTACGTCCGTCGAATGCCGGATATCGATTTGGAAACAATTTCTTCTTCACTTCGTTAAATACGCTTCGCATTAAATACCTCGGTAGATTGGGTACTATGTCCACGTCGTAATGCACTGCCGTGCAATGGAAATTCGGGCCGAATTTTAATTCTAACATATTCGTTAGGACCTCGATAGGACGACCACTAGTGCCGCCTTTTAATGGATTCTTACGTCGTGGTATGTTCATTAGGATATTTGACTTCGATGGGGACGGTAGCTTCGCCGTGTCGCCGCTCTTCTATCGGAATTGGGCAAAAGAAAAAAAAAAAAAAAAAAAAAAAGAAAAAATAAATAAATAAAATAATAATAATTGATCACAATGTTAAACGTATTTCATAAATATTAGACTTTGCGTAAAGGCAATGTTATTTCGAATACTTTAAAATCGTCAAATTCGAATGCACGCAACAAAATATTATATATATATTCTGGTACAATTTAAAACCGTTATAATACAAGATATTTATCGAGAATTTAAATATATTTAAACCTAATTGTATTATAATAATAAATAAAAATAATAATAATAATAATAATAATAATAATAATAATAATAATAATTGAGTAGTTAAAGATTATAGCTGATAAGGATAACGAAATTCCTTTAGTTCTTGAATATCGTTGCCATGAATAGCTGCCCGTACCTGTTGCTGCTGTTGTTGAGGCTGTGATTGGGCTGAATGCTGTTGTTGAGGCTGCGATTGGGCTGAATGCTGTTGTTGAGGCTGCGATTGGGCTGAATGCTGTTGTTGAGGCTGCGATTGGGCTGAATGCTGTTGTTGAGGCTGCGATTGAGGTCGAACCTGTTGCAGAGGCTGCGATTGGAGTGAATGCTGTTGTAGAGGCTGCGATTGAGGTCGAACCTGTTGCAGAGGCTGTGATTGAGGTCGAACCTGTTGCAGAGGCTGCGATTGGAGTGAATGCTGTTGCAGAGGCTGCGATTGAGGTCGAACCTGTTGCAGAGGCTGCGATTGAGGTCGAACCTGTTGCAGAGGCTGTGATTGAGGTCGAACCTGTTGCAGAGGCTGCGATTGGAGTGAATGCTGTTGCAGAGGCTGCGATTGAGGTCGAACCTGTTGCAGAGGCTGTGATTGAGGTCGAACCTGTTGCAGAGGCTGCGATTGGAGTGAATGCTGTTGCAGAGGCTGCGATTGAGGTCGAACCTGTTGCAGAGGCTGTGATTGAGGTCGAACCTGTTGCAGAGGATGCGATTGGAGTGAATGCTGTTGCAGAGGCTGCGATTGAGGTCGAACCTGTTGCAGAGGCTGTGATTGAGGTCGAACCTGTTGCAGAGGATGCGATTGGAGTAAATGCTGTTGTTGAGGCTGCGATTGAGGTCGAACCTGTTGCAGAGGCTGTGATTGAGGTCGAACCTGTTGCAGAGGCTGCGATTGGAGTAAATGCTGTTGTTGAGGCTGCGATTGAGGTCGAACCTGTTGCAGAGGCTGTGATTGAGGTCGAACCTGTTGCAGAGGCTGTGATTGGAGTAAATGCTGTTGTTGAGGCTGCGATTGAGGTCGAACCTGTTGCAGAGGCTGTGATTGAGGTCGAACCTGTTGCAGAGGCTGTGATTGGAGTGAATGCTGTTGTTGAGGCTGCGATTGAGGTCGAACCTGTTGTTGTTCTATTTGTCTACATGACCATGCCTGCTGCTGCTGCTGCTGCTGCTGCTGCTGGGGCTGCTGTTGTTGTGACTCTGAATGGGATCGATCCTTTCTTTGTCTTCTTTCTTTACGTGTCCGTCCCTGCTGCTGCTGCTGCTGCTGCGGCTGCTGTTGTTGAGGCTGTGATTGAGGTTGAACCTGTTGCAGAGGCTGTGATTGGAGTGAATGCTGTTGTTGAGGCTGCGATTGAGGTCGAACCTGTTGTTGTTCTATTTGTCTACATGACCATGCCTGCTGCTGCTGCTGCTGCTGCTGCTGCTGCGGCTGCTGTTGTTGTGACTCTGAATGGGATCGATCCTTTCTTTGTCTTCTTTCTTTACGTGTCCGTCCCTGCTGCTGCTGCTGCTGCTGCTGCTGCGGCTGCTGTTGTTGAGGCTGTGATTGAGGTTGAACCTGTTGCAGAGGCTGTGATTGGAGTGAATGCTGTTGTTGAGGCTGCGATTGAGGTCGAACCTGTTGCAGAGGCTGTGATTGAGGTTGAACCTGTTGCAGAGGCTGTGATTGGAGTGAATGCTGTTGTTGAGGCTGCGATTGAGGTCGAACCTGTTGTTGTTCTATTTGTCTACATGACCATGCCTGCTGCTGCTGCTGCTGCTGCTGCTGCGGCTGCTGTTGTTGTGACTCTGAATGGGATCGATCCTTTCTTTGTCTTCTTTCTTTACGTGTCCGTCCCTGCTGCTGCTGCTGCTGCTGCTGCTGCTGCGGCTGCTGTTGTTGAGGCTGTGAATGGGGTCGATCCTGTTGTTGTCCTTTTTGTCCACCTTGATCTGGCTGTTGTTGTTGCGTTTGTTTGTTTGTTTTTTTTGGTCTTGATTCTTTTTTATTATTTTCACCTTGATATTAATATATTTATATTAATTTCAAAATCTATTTCAATTGTTCTAAAATACTTTATGTATCAGCCTAATAATCTAAAATAATTCGTTTAGCAAAAAATAAATTACTCTCATCCATAAAATAAATAGTAACTTTGATAATTTATTAATGTTTTTATCAAGTACAATATAAGAACAGACTGTTTAAGAAATTTTTAAAATTGAACTGTTCGGTCTTGTTTTCGGAGGCTGCATAAAAAAAATATTTATTACCTTCATCCATTATTGATGACTCTCAGTTGAATAACAAGTTCTTATCTATTTTCAATTTTCTTCAATGAAACTGTCAATAATAATGAATTAATGTTAACAATGAAACAAGTTGTATTTTACTTAACTGAAATTTAAGGAATTAAATGATGATGCAACAATTCACTAATATAACGTACACGTATAGTATAATAATCGAGGGACACAAAAGTAAATTCTGTTTTTTATAATTACTATATAATTTAATGTAGGAATTACTGATATTTTGTCAAAAAACAGATTTTGACGATTTGAAAGGCAACAATGACTTTCGAACGAAATGCATTGACTGATAGGTAAGGCTATTTTTAGATTATATATATATATATATATATATATATATATCATTAGGGTTTGTTCACATTCGTCCGTAGAATTGAAAGCCTCTTCGCAAGTAGTCACAAGAGGAATGGCAAATTTTTTTTACAACATTGAATTTCTTTCATTAATTCTGAATGTTTACATTTGTGCTGGCTGCTGACGCGTTTGCGAGGGGGCGGAGGTGAAATACAATAATTAACTACTGTACAAACTTTTAATTTTCCTTCATTTGGAATAGGTGCGCGGATGGGTGGGTGGACGGGCGTGCTTGTGTGCGAGCGTGCGTGAGTGAAGCGTATTTCGTATTTTGAAAATTCTTATTTTTCCGAGCAATTGGTTATAATTAAGCATACGTTTGATTAATCACAATCGGTTACGTATTGCCAAGAGGTAGCGTATTGTGACGAGCCCAGTGTTACGGAGTGACGATTACGAACATGAGTTAGGTCGTGTCACATTCAGGTAATTTTATTTACCCTGGCTTAAAATCGGTTAGCCATGTATATATTAATCTTAAATAAATAATATTTCACAAGAGTATTTTCTAATTTACAGCTACTGAGAGTGCGCAGTGTGTATACTTGATATATTATTTTAAAGTTTTATCAGCTGAGGCATTGGGTTGCAATACGAGAGGATAGATTTAGGTTCAGGTTCAAAAAACAGAGATGTTGATAAGCGTCATTTGAATTTTGTATTAAATTATGTGGCGAATTGCGCATTATTATATAAAAAAAAATAATGAATAATTGTTAATTATGATTGTAAGGGTAGTGAAATATTTAAATATTATCATAAGCCTATTTGTAGATAAAATAAAATATGTGATCCGAAAGGGCTTAGTTATTAATTTGAAATACCACTGTCAAATAATATAAGTTAATAATATTATCTTTAAGATTATTCCACGTGTTATTGAGTAATATAAGATTTTTAAATTAAAGACAATTCTCACTTATAGAGAAGTGGCATATTTGAAAATTATTATTGTCATTGTACTACAGATGACCAAATACAGTGCGTAGAACTGGTAATTATTAGGATCATTGGGATAGCAAGACAAGTATTTTTTTTTTCCAGAGGAAGCGTTGAATTTTCCAAGTATACTGGTACTGTTAATATTAATTCACAATGGATGACGAAATTACAAAATTAGATTTATATGAAATCATTGGAACAACAATAACAGCTGACGAAAGCGAGGTAAATAGTATGATAAATTTTCTTATTCGTTATTCATTGTTTGAACTAGGAATTAATAATTGCTTGGTTGTAAGAATACACTCAATCAATCCACTTTACTCATTATTTTCTATAGACAGAAATTTTGTTATTGTTGTTTGTAGATTAAGAAAGGCTATAGGAAAAAAGCATTAAGCTGCCATCCTGATAAGAATCCAGATAATCCTAAAGCAGCGGAGCTATTTTTACAATTAACAAGAGCATTAGAAATATTAACTGATCCTGCTGCAAGGGTAAGTGTTTAATAATAATTGTTAAGTCCCGGATATACATTTTATATTTTTAATTGCAGGCTGCTTATGACAAAGTTATACACGCAAGAGCTCAAGCGAAGGCTAGAGTTAAGGAACTAGATGCTAAGAGAAAAAAATTCAAAGATGATCTGGAGGCGCGCGAAGAGGCATTCAAAAGATCACAAGCTACGGATTATTGTTCCGCAAAAGGTGATGAGGAAAAATTGAAGGCCGAAATAGACAGATTAAAGAAAGAAGGTTCTAGATTAGTCGAGGAGGAGAAGGAACGTTTGAGGCAAAAAATCATCGAAGACCTGCGAAACGAGCATTCCAACGGTGGTACTTACAACGATGACAATTGTAGAGTGAAAATTAAATGGAAAGTTGCGAGTGAGGATGAAACGAACGGAGGCTATAATTACGACAATTTGCATAGGTTTTTATCAAAGGTGAAAGAAGAAAAAAAAATTACAAACTCTTACATTTTATATTGACTTTATAATTTTGCAGCATGGCGACATATCAATATTGGTTATATCCTCTGCTAAGAAAGGTAGAGCATTAGTCGAATTTAAAAGTTGGAAAGCTGCAGTAAGATTAAATTGCATAATAAATTTGGCAATTTAAAACGACAGCGATGATCAATTTGCTATTTATTATGTTGCAGGAATCAGCAGTGAGTTATGAAAGAGGATTAATAACTAACCCGCTTAAATTAGAAGGAATGTGGGAAAAAACAAAAGCAAAACAACAAACTCATGTTAACACAAATACGTTATTTACTGGAATTAATTTATTCCCTTCGACCGAAGGGTCTATTAGTACAAACAGAAATCATGTATCCCAAGGTCTTAGTTTTTCTTCAGCACCGGATATATTTGTACGTATTGGATTTATTGTACCAATACTGCGTAATTTGCGTTTATATGAAATTTTATTATTTTTTTGTTTTTTTTTTTTTTTTTAGAATACTCAATCCCACAATGAAACTGATTTAGAGAGCATAATTTTAAATAACTTAAAAAGGACAGAGGAACGCAAGAGATTAATAGAGCATTTGCAAGCAGAAGATAAAGAAACTCATGAGAATCTATATTTATAAGAAAAAAAAAGAAAAAAGAAAAAAAGAAATGTTAATATTTTAATTTAAATAAAAATCTTTTTCTTAATTTACTTATCTAGAATATAAATGTATAATATAAACTTTACAAAAAGATTCGTGGTTAAAAAAAGACATGAAAGTATTTGTTGATAAATAAATATAAAGTTTTTAGTGCGTAATTTACATTATTTCATTTAGCTTTTTGCTTTTTCGTTTCCATTTCGTCAATCGGAGCTGGTTTAACAAAAGGTATTTCTTCCTGATACAATGCGGGCATAAATGGCGCCAATACGCTCGGCACTTTAATTCCAGTTTCTGTTTGATTAATTTCCAAAACTGCGCAAATAACTCTCGTCGCTGCGCACATCGTTGCATTTAACATGTGCACGTAATCCGTTGTGCTATTCATCTTCTTAGTTTGGCCGTATCTAGAATAAGTTCAATGACATACTCGATTGAATGCTCGCCGTTGACTTGATTCTCAAGCATCTTAAAGGAAAAGTCGATTTACCTCACTAATAATCTTCTGGCTTGGTAATCCAAGCAATTGCTACAGGACACGAGTTCCCTGAATGCACCGGAGCCTGGAAACCACGCCTCCAAGTCAAGTTTTTTCGAAGCAGCGTGATTCAAAGCACCAGAAACGATATTTACAATTCTATATGGAATATTTAATTCTTGATAAAACTCCTCTGCGTTTCTAATCATTTCTTCCATCATTTCCCATGATTTATTATCATGGGGTGAGGTGAGACAGAATTGCTCGACCTTCAAAAGCGTTTGTGACAGATTACAAAAGAATAATGTTAAAAGCTTGGGATAAAAGCATAAAGGAAAGGTTACCTTTTCGAACTGATGGACTCTAAAGATTCCCCTGGTGTCGCGGCCGTGGGAGCCAACTTCTTGCCTAAAGCATGTAGAGAGGCCAGCGTATTTAATGGGCAGAAGGTTTTCTGAAATCCATTCGCCTCTATGGAAAGCGGCTATTGGCTGTTCTGATGTAGCGATGAGATACTTTTCCTCCAAATTTTTGTCATCGCCTCTTTCGCTACCCTTACCTATAACCTGCACGCAAAATTGGGACAATGAATTAAAAACACTGTCTCCCCAAAGCGAATAAACTTGTATACCTTGTACAGTTCTTCGTCAAACTGTGATAATTGTGCGACTTCCTGCATTGCCTCTTTTCTCATGAAGAACGGGGTATACAGTGGCTTGTAATTTTTATCAAACAATTTCCTAAGGGCGAACTGTATCAAAGCGTGCTCTAAGAAGACTGCAACGCCGGTTAAAAAGTATCCTCTACCACCCGAGATAGCTGAACCTCTTTCACCATCCATGCCGTCAATCATATGTATAAGATCTACGTGCGAGTACTTTTTCCTTACGCTACAGTCACCATAAGTTCTCTCGACCTGTTGGCATAAATGAACAAATGAATTATCCTCCTCGGTTTCCTCTTCATGGTAATTGCCACTATCCATATACACGTATACGTATAGAAGCAAATGGATGTTTTTTTTTTTTTTTTTTTTTTTTATTAGCCAACCTTATTTTCCTCCTCGTCATTACTAACAGGGACGGTGTGATGTAAAATATTGCCGACTTCCTTGAGGGCGGCGTTTCGCTCGTTCTCGGTCGCAGCGAGCTCCTGGCCGTTCCTGACAATCGCCTCGTCGATGAGCACGCGGATTCGTTTGATCTGCGTGATCGTGAGGGGCTTGAGATTGTCGGAGTGCACCTGCTGGTCGAGGTCGTCGGCTATGAAAGCCGGCACGTTATCGTCCTCGCCGAGGGGCTCCTTCTTCTTCATTTTCTCACCGATTTCCCTGCTGCAGAGGTTCTTCAGCTTGTTGAAGTTGTCAGCCCGATGACGGAGCTGCCTCCAGCACTCGTCCTTGCTGATAACGGTGCCGACGAGCTCGACGTCCTTGAACCGCTTCCGCTGATTGTCGCGCACCTTTTCGGGATCGTAGCCCTTGTCGGGGCGAAAGAGATCGAGGTCGAGCACCATTTCCCTAGCTTCCTGTCGAACGATTACGTCGGCCTACTGTGGATCTACCCGCTCAACAGATGTCGGCTGGCCCGAGTTTATCGTACGGAGCGTGCACCGATCAAACCTAACCTACGCTCTTCTCGCTAAGGCACACGGAAACCGCTGGACCGCTGCGTTGGTGGTGGTGGTGGCGGCCACGGTGGTGGCGGCAGAGGCGGTGGCGACAGGGGGCATGTGGCATCTGTGGTATGGGCCATCTGACAGCGCAGGAGTCCAGCAAAGTTCAAGCTCGCGCTCGAATATCCAAAATGCCTGCTTTTATAATTTCGCATTTCGTTTACATTTGCATAATGTCAACCCTCCCGAATCCGTTCGCCTACGAAATCAAGAAGAAATTAAGCCGCTGCACCGACCCACGTCCTTCCCCTTCCCCTTAACGTCCACGCGTAAATTATCCACGTTACAGCTAGCCGTTAGTATTTAAATAAAAGGCAATAGGGGCGGGGGCGGGGGGAGGCGAGGGAGAGAAGGGAGGACACTGCGTACGTTACCCGGTGCATTATTAACTTTATGATGAAAGCCGAGAAATTCCCGCTCGCAGACTTAATTGTGATACTTTATAATTTTACGGCGTTGTATTGGTTGGTGTCGGGCACTGCTGCGTTTTTACGTCAGTCGACGCGAAAATGTCGAATTAATATTTACGGCGACATCGTGCTATTAAGCTTTCATTGTGCTTTCATTGTGCTTTCATCGTGCTTTCATCGTGCTTTCACAATCAAGCCGTTTTTTTGGATAAATTATAAGGGGGGGGGGGTAGGAGGGGTGAGGGAGGGAGAAGACTCGGTATAAAGGTGAGAGGGGACCAACGGGACCAACGGAATTGAAGCACAATTAAATTAGCAACAAGTAGGCGAATAGTGGAGGCCGAATAAGGTCGTGGATTACGTCCACTGCTTGTGAGTACAGTTTCATTCTCTTCATTTCGGAGCATCGAACATAATCCTCGGCAATATTAATTGGGGTTATTGGGGTTATTGGGGTTATTTTTCAACAAGCACGTTATAAAACGTATTCAACCCGGTCGCCTATCGCCTCGATGATTCCAGTTTTTCAAGACACGATGTTGTTGTATTTATTTATTTATTTATTTATTTACTTACTTACTTGGTATAATACTTGGTTTACGCAAACGAATGATGATTATTCCCCTCGGTAATTTGAAATTTGCACTTGTTGTTAACTTTATACAAAACAAAGGGAGGATGATAAAGGCTTTAGGGGCTTATGAAAAAAAAAAAAAAAAAAAAAAAAAAAAAACCCTAGATCAAAGAGCTTTAAGATTAGCTCCAACTAATCGTTGCATTAACGAATGGTGGTTAATTGATTTAATATTAAAAACTTCGGCCGAACCTCGCCGACGACCGTACACGAATAACGTATAGATAATTAAAAAATGATGTACAATATTTAATATGCAATTACAATATCCGCTCATCCGTTAGTCGTTAAAAAAAAAAAAAAAAAAAAAAAAAAAGAGAAGGCCAGCTTCCCCGTAAAAATGACGCGATTTGCCCAAATTTCTCCTTTTCAATAAATAACAAAGTGTGCCAGATCGTTTTTTTTTTTTTTTTTTCATTTTATCCCCACATTTATTGCGCGAATACAAAAAAAAAAAAAAAACTCTGTCGTCGGCCCCTCGATTATCCTTTCAATTTTCATTATTTACTTACATTTACGCACGAGCCCCTTGGCTATATATATATATATATGTTTTTCATCCGTTAGTTTATATCTGCATTATACCTCTATATCTCTTCTGGCCTTTGCCTCGCTGATTAGCTATTCGAATTTCATATTGAAATACGAGGGCCGGAATTTCTCGAGTTGTTTTCAAAAGAAATGTCGAGAATATACTTATCTGTACCTTACAACTTCCAAATATCCAAACATATGGACTGACACTACTTACTTTAGGCTATTTGTACGCGGCGGTAAGTATTTCCTACCTTTCATTACAAAACCTCTTCCATCTCTTGTTGTTGTTGTTGTTGTTATTATTATTACGATTATTACTAGTATTATTACTATTGTATGAATAATTTAAATGAATAAAAAAAAAATAAATAAAATAATAATAATAACGATGATGATGATGATGATGAAATTGATACGCTTATAGAGGAAAGGGCGTTTCGGATTCGATTTGAATGTATTATTAATCCAGAAGAATCCAGAAGAGCTTTCCATACAAATATGAAAGTTTTGATAATTTTTTTTTTTGTTTTTTCTTCTTCTGTTATCACGGCTCCCATAAAGTACGTCAGGTCACGTATTTGTGTAGGGCTCGGCATTCCGTGGAACGGTTTTATAAGATTACGATTGCAAATAGCTTGAGTGCGTGTGTGTTTTTTGTTTTTTTTTTTGTTTTTTGTTTTTTTGTTTTTTTTTTGTCCCCCCTCCCTCCCCAGACGCAGTGCACGAGTTTATTTCACGCCTGGCTCGTCTCCCCCCCCCCGCCGCCCGCCTCGCCCCTCGCCTCCCCCGCCGCCCCCGCCTCCCATTAAAAGATAGCCGGAAGTAAGAAAGGGGAAGGGAAGGACGGTCGGACGGCTCGCGAAAAGTTTTCTTTGAAAAATCGAAGGCTTTGCGTGGCTGCTGAGATTCCGCGTCGCGGTTTTTCTAATGCTCGTTGGCTTAATGATTAACGCTTAACTTACTTTGCCGCTAGAACTTTCGAGCCTCGCGAATTCGGGTCAGGCAAATATTTATCCGCGTCTTCGTAGTATAAAGTGTCTTCGCGCAAACTCACGCAAACGTAAAATCTCAAAGATCCCGTTGTTTTTTTTTTTTTTTTCTACAATTTCCCCAATAACCCCAATAACCACCAATAACCTCCGTCATATTCTATTGCCCTATTTTATTTATCTATTTATCTATTTATCTATTTATCTTATTACCGTCTTATGCCGTTGCCATTATTGTCCCCGCTTATATCGCGGAAATTCTTCTTTGGATTATAGCCTTTCCGCGTCTATCGACCCTTTTTTTTTTGAATTTCCCATACAAGTTTCCTTATCTCGCGCGAAATTCTCCGCCGTTTCCACGTATATACTATACGCTACTTATGAATCGTCCGTACTACGTGCAGTATGCCAGTGCACACGCAATGCCATTATGACGCAATGACATTCTCCGCGTGCATTCACAGAAAAAAAAATAGTAAAATAATTAATTCTCATGACTTCGTTTCAGATTCGTTTGTTTCCACAATACTTACCCCGCGTACATATGATTACTTACTGGGCGCACTCGCATCTTATTCAAGACGCAGTCGCTTTTGAAACTTATAAACAGCCTCCGCCGTATCTTGCGGATTGCGCGCGTTTTTTTTCTTCTTCTTCTTCTTCATCCTTCATACCAAACTTCGATCAGCATCGTAGTCCGGGGGGGAGTGGAGGAGTGGAGTGGAGCGGGAGTGGAGCGGGAGTGGAGGTAAAGAAAAAAAAGTATTACGAATAATTTTCTTTTACATTGGGGATTTGAATAATAATGAATGACATCGTATGAGATCCAGCATCGCGATTGCGTAGCCAAAATGCATAAAGCAAACGCGTTATTGAATTTCCAAAGTCGTGGTTATTGGGATTGTATTAGAGGGCATTAATATTAAGATATTATTGCGTCGGCGGAGCGGATGATGATGAGCGGACGATTCCTCTCGAGTGAGGTCCTTGGTGGGAGAGGGCCGGCAAGAAGCCGAGCAATTCCATCCAAGCTATTAGCCACATTAGTAAGATCGGTAATTGAATAAATGTTAAAAGCTGGTCGGCAGTCGGCAGTCGGCAATCGGTAGCTTAAACTTCGACTTGATTGAGTTTGTATAAATGATGGGCGAAGGGGATCGAACGCTTAAGGGGATCCCCCAACGGGGATGCGAGCCTTTTCTAAAAAGCTTCTCCGCTCGAACCGGTGAGATTTGGCTGCGGGCAACTCGTTCCGTTCCCTTCCTAGGCCATCCCTTCGCCCCGACATCCCCTGGGCCCTTTGACGTAATAGAACGTCGTCGTTGGTCGTAGTTGGTCGTCGTTGGTCGTCGCTACGTCCTAGCGCCCACGAGCTCTCCACATAAGATGCGTTGCTTATCGACGACGTTCCGCTAAATTCCTCGATCCCCACCCCCTCCCCCCACCTTTTCAAGCCATAGGCCGAGGCGCGCGATTGTATGTTTTCTTCTTCTTCTTCTTCTACTTCTTCTTTTTACATGTACGTGGCCGTATTATCCGGCAGGAAGTATCGTACCCCATCCCATCCCATCCAAGGGATAACTTCAATACTCTGTATTGAGAATACGTTGGATTTGCAATGTAGAATATCAGCTAGGAGGATACGTATCAGTAGTACACGCTCGGGTTTTATCAAATTTCTAAGTACTTTTCCATCCAAATTTACTATTTATTCATAATGAGGAATTCTTAAAGTTTGGCTTTGAAATTGAATTTAAGAATGTATGTATCTCTCCCTATCTCCGTTACAAGATTTTATCCGACGATGGAATTAATTAAAAACGTTATGAAATGAAACCTGCAATATTTTTTATCAATCTCATCTCTTTATACTAAATTTCTCATTTAAAAATTTCTCATTTTATTCTTCCGTATTTTTCTGACGTTATTTTCCTTGTAGATTATTTATTTTTTTTTTTTTTTTTTTTTTTTTTTTCCCCCCCAATAACCTCCTGCAGCGAAAATGATATATTTTTAATTTTCACGTGCTTTATTTATTACAATAGCCTATTAAGCCCAACAAGGACTTTCGAAACTTTCAACATTTCCAGCTATAATTCGCCATTGCGCGACCTTACAACATAGAAATTAAATATTTATCCTTATGAAATATGTATCGCCGATGTAGGGAGCCCGAGTTCAACCAACATCAAGCAAATTATCCCTTCCTTACAATGTTTCTGCATTTTCTAAATTTTTAATATTAAAAATGAAAATAATATCCTGATTTTCCATGCAAATGAGTAGGAATTCAATTTGCTAAACATTGCAAATTCGAGCTTTTGACGGTTTGTAAAAATACCGATTATATATAAAAAACGAAAAAAAACGAAAAAAAAGAAAGATGCGGACGTGTTGTTACGAATATTCGTCATGCGGCGAAAGTACCGAGAGTATTGAAAAACTTTTGTAAAATTATTTCTTATATTGCATTAATTATGTAATATCGTGGAAGTGATATTACATTAAAGTGTTGATTCAACGAAATTTCGCTGAAAATTTTGCGAAAGAAAATTAAAAATCTTTTAGATAATATTAATTATGTTTGTCTTGTAAGCTTTGTAAGCGTCTCTCGCGCGCACTAACGAACCTTCACTTATTGTATTTATCACTTGCTGGATTAAAACGAAATTATTATTACTTATTATTGTCGTATGTAAAATTATTCTAACAAAATCAATACGATTTCTTACATTAATTAACCGTATTCGGCTTTCTTTTCATCTTCTTTCTTTTTTCTCTCTTCTCTCTTCTCTCTTCTGTCTTTCAATAAAATGTTTTCATGGAAAACTGATAATTCACGCTGTTAATGTACTCTTCCTTCATGACCTCAGCTTTTTCGCGTAGAATAATATCTTGAATAAATATCCGTGCCTTATATTTTTATATAATCGAATATATGCAGCATGGAAACGTAGAACTCGATTCGTTATAAAGGCGGTAACGACGATATTATCTCGGTTATTATAGCTAATTAATATTTAATATTACGTCATATTAATGACCGAAAGTGACGAATGAGTGTAAAGATAACCTTACCCCCTTCTACTTTGATACATTTATACATTTTAAGTCGAATGTGAAAAAAAAGTTGTGAATTAAAGAATCATAAGTTTCTTACATTAATTTTCTAGATCGAAATACTTAATTTCGCGCTATCTCTCCTCGTCCCGAGATTTATTCGCCCGCATTTGCGAAACTTTTATTTTTCATAGATACCGAATGCGATGCATTATTTAATATTTCCTGCTTAAAGTTCGTTTTTTTTTTTTTTTCAAAAAAAACGGGAATTGTTAATATATATTTGCCCACGTTAGTTAATTTAAAAACTTTGCTCGTACGATTATTCAAATAAATTGACCCCCCCTGTTTTCATATATATATATATTTATTTTAATAAGTTGGCGGTGATGTTTAAAAGTATTAACATTCACGGTATCCGACTGCGTGAGTTTCACTTCTTTGTAAATTTATACGCATATTGCGTGAACGATTCGTTAGTAATTATTGCCTATACTTTCTTTAAGTACTTTTATATGTTTACGTGATTAATAAATGGAACGGAAGGAAGATTCGTTCGAGTCTCACAAAGAATTCCACGCGTTCCCGTGTTCACGGTACACGTAATAATAAGCCGAGCTTAGTATTTATTAGTTTTTAGGTTGAAAAAATTATCGATCATATCATATCATAAATTTCATACAAATAATAACTTATTCGATGCAATAAATTACGTTTCGCGGATCGAATAATTTTTTCATTTATTTTTAAATAAGTTCTTTGTCCCGTAAATCTAATCAATGACTTTATACTCTTTCGCATTAAACACAAATAAAATATTAGTTTTAAAAGGAATTAAGTTTAATCGATATATTTTTATTGCTGTCGGGAAAAGAAATCCAGAATTTTTCTACGAAACAATGGAGAATCGTTTCCTTAATTAATTAACAGTTAATTTAGATAAAACGGTCTCGTTGGTATGAATTTTTTTTTTTTTTTTTGTTTTCCGCAAAGGCTTATGTACGAAAACTGCTTAAACGTTAAAGTTTTACACAAAAAAAAAAAAAAAAAAAACAAAACGGACAAAAAGTAAAATTTTTATTTTACTAATAATTTAATTGGTTAACGGATGCCGTTTATCTTTGAATCAACTGTATTATGAATAAAAATTTGCGGCTCAAGGATGAAAACTGAGGCGTAAAGTATCGTATCGCTGCGAACGACGAGGAAATAAATTTGTTTAAGAATTTTATTTACATTTATTCTATGTAAAGCAACGAATACATCAATCACTGCAGTTATCTCTGCTTGATCTTTACGCCGATTCGAATAGGCTATTATTATCGAATCATATGCGTTTATACATCGACGAAATATATATATATATACGTATGTATGTACGGGCAAAAAAGGATAAGGAATATTGACCAATCAATAACAAAATCTGAACATAAGGATATTCGTTGTTTTGACAATAAAACGTTTTAAAGGCAATTTTTTTTAACGAATTTACGTCCCTTGTGTGCTTGGAACTGCAGACATTGAATATATTAGAAGGTATTTGCACTTTGGAGCTTAGAATTAAGATAATTAAGGTATTCGTATTATTCCAATATTATCATGATTGTCGGATTTCATTAGGATTCAGGGGGTTATTGGGGAAGAGAGACGTATTTCACGTATTTCCCCTCACAGTTGTCTATTATTCTTGTCTATTATATGTCATTGAGTTTATTGTTGCACATCGACTTCGAGATGTGTTACACGCTTATTTAAAATCTTCGCGCTTAATCTATAGGGAAGTTATTCATACGAATGCGTGAACATCTGGCGCGGGAGGGGGGCGAAGCGGTTCCCGTTAAAATTTGGGGGGAGGGGGATGAAATGACGTAAAAGAAAATGGATTCAGATGCAACTTTCTCAGATTAATGATTAGATAAGGATATAGGGATAAAAAAAATTTAAATTAAAAACAAAATATATATGTATATATATGATATAACTTTTGGAAGCGTGTTAGATAATCTATTAATCATTGCTAGGTGATTAATGAACTGTGTTCTCTCTCTCTCTCTCTCTCTCTCTTTTATTCTTTTTCTTTTGCTTTTAAGCGTAATTAATATTTTTATATAATAAAATATTTCTGTTTTATTCATCTTGCAATCAATTATCCGTATTCCTCTAGTATCTCGAAGCATGTCGATTTCGCGCAACTGCAAGGAGTGGACATAGAAATACATGTACTTGACATGTAAAATTAATTATCCCTTGCCTCCAACCACTCCAACCACCATTAAGACAATGGAGTATTGTAAAACTCGTCGTTACGGGGACAATGAGCGGACACGCAAGAGCTTTATTTAAAACTCATGCGTACACGTACGTGTACGTGCACGTATAAAAAAAAAAAAACGTCCAACAGATAGATCTCAAGTCCCACGAATATATATTCAATTCATCGATCCGTAATTTATAAACGAATCCGTAATAACCTTCGCGGGTTCGCGGGATTTTCTTTTCCCCCTCCCCTTGCATTTATTATCTCTGTCCGCGGTATCTTATGAATTGCCCGTGTATTATCGGCGCTCGCGCGATATCTCGTTGTATTCCCGGCACGTTTCTAACGCAAGTCCGTGGAATCGTCGCTCTTTGCTCAGACTACATCATTCGGAAACGTAGTACGCAATAAAACTATTGACCCGATTCCGCCGCCACTCGCACCACCACCGCCGCCCCGCACCACCGCTAGATCGCCGCTCGCCACCCGTGGCATTAGCTTTTGACGAGCGAGCCCAACGCGCTTGTACTTTTCTCTTTATTTAAAAGTCATCGGCTGCCAGAGAAGGCAAAGAAAGCGGTGACACCGGCTACGCGTATTATTTGTAAAATCAAACGTTAAAACTCGACTGCTCCGCCTAGATAGAACAAAGATTCTTCTTACAAGTTCAATGAATCAATCAATCAATCAATCAATCGCTGACTCACTTATGCGGAATGAACCGAATGTCCGGGTTACCATGTACGTTCATGGGTCATGCATGCGGAGCGGAGCGTTGATTTCAGGTGCCCTGGGAAATGGACATTTAGAGCCGAAGTAGTCGTCGTGACGCGATCGCGTATGTACGGGCGCATTACCCGGTAAATACCCGGGTCCCATTCGCTCATCGGCTCGTGCGCTTTAATTAAGACTACGGACTCTGGGCGGCGACACAGTCTCCGTGTATTTTTATCAGTACACCCTAAGCTCTTTATAGGTCCAAGCATTCACGAGCTCCATCCGGCATTTTAATGTTTCATCCTTTCCTTTATTTTTATGGAGCCGATCTTTTATGCCCCTCGATTAACTATGAAATTTAACGCTCGCGCGCCACCATTTTAGATTTATATGATTGATTTTATATTAATGGGGGACGTTCGGCTTTTATTTTATTCCCTTTTATTTAAGATTTTTCAATTACAACTACGAGCTTTACGAAGCTTTCTTTTTCGCCCCCACCCCCCGGGAGCCAGTGCACGACGCCCTGTAACTCATAATTCACAAGAACCAAGTAAATTAAGACGGGCTCTCGAGCTCATTTACCTACGATCTTACGGGCAATATAAAAGTAGCCTATAAAGTAGCCTTTATATGCCCTGGACTCCTCTATTTGAATTCCCGCTAAGTGTTATTAAGAGCTATTATTATCCCACGCCTCGTCCTTGTCGATGCGAGATTTCGCTCGGGGGGTACTTGAAATTTTCATGGACCCGAAGTCTGACAAATTTACTTTCCCTCCGAATCTGCCTTGAGATATAGCTTACCGGAAAGGTCAATCAAATCATACCGGAATATCAAAGTAAATGATAATTTCACGGACAAGTATCGGTAAAGGAAAAGAAGAGCCGTCTCGCGAGCCCTGCGATTCCTCAAAATTCGGTTTACGACGGAAGAATAGAAGAAGAAGAAGAAGAAGAAGAAGAAGCAATTATCGAAAGGGAGGACCGAGTGCGTGCCGGCATGTAATCGACAAGCCTTAGATCATTCGTACCGAGCCATAGTAGATTCATCGCTGATCACGTCGTTGAATGTTTTTTTTGCTCTTCATTACGCGGCCCAGCATCCTTCTAAAGTATTTCATCATCATCATCATCATCATCATTATTATTATTATTTGTTATTATTATTAAACTCGAATTTCCCTCTAGGGCTTAATAATGCGTTGGAATTCCGTATTGCCGTCGATTGCCAAAATATATTTACTCCTTAATATATCCTCGGAAATTTCAATATAACCGCCCGTTCCGATATTAAAAGCCCCCCAATAACCTTTATCGCGCGACATTTAAATAATACTTTCGTTATTGCGCATTTTATTATGCCCGTTATTATGTTTTTCTTGGTTCTTCCGATCTTCCGATCTTTGATTGCCCATCGGAGAGCCTCGCTCCTTCGTGCAACCGAGGACCGGGCATATCCTTTACTTTACTTTCCTTTTTATTTTTCCTGCCCGGACAATTAATTTACGAATTTCAATTGTACGAGTGCGCGGCTCGAGCGCAATTACTTGACCGCGCGAATCCGTCATTCGGGGAAAGTTAAATAGTCGGCGGGCGAGGGCATGTAGAATAGATACCGAGGCCTTCCAAGCCGCTGGAAAAAGTCCTCCAACTCCTCCAACTCCTCCACCTCCTCCAACAACTCATCTGATCGTTCCGCTTTACCGCCCTCGCAATTTTCGACCCGCGACCCGTCATTAACGACGGAGAGGGGAGCTCCCGACGCCATGCAAATCGGCGTCTCGGCGGCACATTCTTATTTAATATTTCGCCTACTGGTATGTCTACGTCTCCCACTCCCACTCCCACTCCCGCACCCACGCACCCACGCACCCACGCACCCACGCACCCCAATAACCCCAATAATCTCAATCTCCCTGCTTGTAGTCAGCAGCGGAGGGGTTATTGGGGAGGTAGGGGGGCTGAAGAGCAAGTTCCGTTATCTCATATATGCAAAGCCAGCGTTTGCGAGGCTGCAATTTTCCTTGGAAACGAGCCTCGAACCGTAGCCCAGGGTCTGACGGCTTCCACGGTATATTGTCGGGCCGTCGGGGCCGAGTCTTTTTGAAAAATTAGCCCGCTGAAGGCTAGATTTTCCTGTCTGTCGGCACTCTTTATTCTGCCGTACTTTTAAAAAATTTCTTATATTACACAGACGGTCTTCAATTATCCAAGCACCGAATATCTCATATTTTTCCTCAAGGCATCATATTATAAGTACTGTTTAATAAAAAAAAAAAAAAACACTTATAATAACGTGCGTTAAATTTTTTCTCATCTCGTATCCCTCTACCGCTCCCCCTACCCCCTCCCCCTACCCATCGCCAATCCCTCTCGCTCTATCTCTGTCTCTTTTCTATAGGCTACGGGGCATAATGGTTAGTAGTAAGGCTTGAAGAGTAAACTTCTTACCGGCCTAATTGAAAATCTTCAATATAAATCTTCAACGCGGACGTTTATTTAATAAAATAATGAAATACAGGAGCGTATTATAAGCTATCCGGCATTACTTTACCGCACAACAATCGAATTCAAGATTTACAGTTTATTTTTATGACATATTTTCTACTCCAAGACCTTTATGCAAAGATTTACGTTGCAATAAATGTTAATGGCCAGGCTCGAAATGTACATTGAAAATAATATGATAATTAATTTTTTTTTTCTTTTTTCTTTTTTCTTTTTTCTTTTTTTCTTTACATGTAATCCGTGTATCGAGCAGCGATAATTTGCCCCCGTTTCAAAGTAAAGAATAATTAATTGGATTTTCAATTACAGAAATGGTAATTTTTTAATAACAGCACTTGTGCCCCTAGGCTTTTAAACCTCTTATATTGTTTAATTAAATCTACATTATATCTCTCAAAGTCATAATCGTAAAACAGTAATTATAAATTACTCATTGTACTGTATTTATTTAAAGGACGAAAGAAAGAACAGGGATACAAATGCAAAATGTTAATAAATACAGTTTATTGCAATGACGCTAACATCATTAACATTTCCTTTATATTTATTATTTTTTTGTTTTGCCCCCAATAATTTCCCCGTACTCGACTGTTACTGTTTATAAATGCCATTTTCTAGGCAACTTAAATTTATATATACGTATATTAACAATTTGATTTCCCAGAAGAATGCGAGCCAGAATTATTTAAAATATACGAAGCTATTTCAATTAGTGTGAGATAATTTTATTTAATCCTTTAATATTATGAATCGAGCTCTTAATTTCCAATAAATGTTTTCGACATTATGGAATCGTGAAAATTTAAAATATAAAAATCCCCCGCCCGTGAGTTTTTTTTTTTTTTTCATAACTCGTACGGTTAATTAATAAATATTATTAATAAATAAAAGAGTCGATTGAAAATCTCATGATTTTGTACATTTAACGAGCGGCAGTGTTAAATTAAAGCTGCCTCCTGTCAAATCATTATTTTAATTTAATATCGCTCGATAACTCGTAGAAATTATTATTCTTATTGTTATTTCATTAGCGGACAATGTAGTATTAATGACAATTGACAATCACGTATCAACACTTTCCCCATTACGTTAGCAACATTAGCATCACGAAGTATAAAATAAAAAAAGGGTCGTTTAATTACTTAAATTTTAAATTAAAATGCAAAGGACGACGGGCCACTTCGGATTAATAATAACTAAGATTATTCGAATGCGTACATTTCTTGAAAATCCATTAAAGAAATTCAAAAAAAAAGAAAAAGAAGAAGAAGAAGAAGAAGAAGAAAAAAAATAAAATACGGTAACGTAACGTATTTCGTCGGCTTACGAGAAAAGAGAGTAATGACACGTCATTTTAATTACAATGCGACAGGAGACATTGTGTTAAAGCGGCAAAAAAAGGATATTTAGTTAGGATAGGAATTGTAAGCTTGGGAATGATAAAAGTGCCGGAAGTGAGATCGATTTAACAAACGATGGTAACAAACGATGTAATTCACGGTAAAAGAGCTAAAAACTCCAGCTCCAGTTCGGACTCCAGCTTATCATCTTTCGACTTTGAAATTTATGGGATTGTTAATTATTGTCGAAAAGTCTGATAAAAGCGACGACGTTAATTCCGCTAAAATTCCTAAATACCTATACGGATACTCGCGATCTTTCGTATTACTGAGCGATTATATTTCAGTTTCCTCGCATCTTTCTATGTGGAAACGTGTAAGGATAATAAAAAACTCACCGTCACATAATCAATTTCTTTCCTATACTTATGAATATTCATTCCAACGTCGACTACTTATGAACTTGCTAGTATTACACTATTACGTATTATTTAGAGACGCGTCACTGTATAGGCATAATAGCTATATATATATATATATATATAGGCGTAATATTGTAAAAATGACAAAACTTGTAAGTAATAAGGCGAAGGCAATGGATCAGCTCTCAAGTTTTTCAAGTAATATAGAAATCATTAAAAGTAAATTATTCACGATATTATTGTGCTCTTTTATTATATTAATGAGCGATAAAGATATGACATTATGTGCGTCTAGTATTAATTACGTTAGAGCTTTGCATCCGTTCACTTCGAGAATGAGAATAAAGTCAAAGACGACGAAGGATCACTTTACATACTAATAAACTCGCTTACAATAAATTAACATATAATTATATTCTCAATTAATTTATTTAGCAGCTTTAAAGCAAAAAAAAAAAAAAAAAAGCAATACATAAATATATTCAAATAATTTAAATTAAAGAAAAAAATCTTTCGCTTATTCACTGCTGAACTTAATTTCAGTTAACTTCAATGAATCTGCTTTATAATTCTATCTCAACTCAACCTCCTTTCGATTTACAATCATAGTTTTATATTAATTAATTAACTATTCGCCCTATATCGAAAATTAAAGAAAGTTAAATATTATTACAGTTGACTTGACTTTGAACATTTATATTACGAAGAGAATGTTTTACTTCGCAGTCTTTAGTTACGTATCGGGCGTATAAAAACAAATTTTGTCACTCGCGAACATATATATCTCGATATATATATATTTTATTTTCCAAGAAAGCTCTCTGTTTATTAAAGTTACTTATAATGTTCAGAAACTGAATTTAATTAGGATAAATTATTTTCTTCAGGCTTTAAGAAAATATTTTCCTTTCATTGTATTAAAAAAAAAAAAAAAGTGATAATTTAATTCCATAATTTTTCAAGAAAACTTGGTAATTAATAACAAGTTCAGCTATAAATTATTTAATGAAAATCTTCCTATTACAACTATACATATTACGTGTACATATATATAACGGATTAATAATAATAAAGTAAAATTAATATTGAGCCTGTATTTTTTTTTATTTTTTTTCTATTTATTTTTTTGCTACATTCGTAAGAAGCTCGGAGTTTAAAAAAAAAAAAAAAATTTGTTCCCTCCCCTTTAAAACGAGATGAATAATGAGACGATGCTCGCGCTGATCAACTTAATACATAGAACAGCATTTCATCATAATTACAAACTTCCTTATTAATTCCCTTTGAAAAGTAAAGTACATTTTTAAATGGACTTGTAACCTTTTTGTCAGCGGGGGGGGGATTTAAATAATTAATTCGATTTTTCACAGAAATTAATAAGAAATTAATGTCAAGTGGTTTAGGCTTGGGGCGAGAAATGTCTTTCGTATAAATGCCACAGGGACAACACGCATGTCTATCAAGCCGATCAATATTATACAGATTGATTATCCATACGTAGATTGGATCGAGATTCTTGTAAATGTCGTTGACGCTTCAATGAATCCGACGAGTTACGTAAAATACCATCGCGTAGCCGATGATATCCCTTAAGAGCCCGCGCAGTAAGAAAATTAATGACGGCATCGTCTGCGCATCATAATATCGCGCCACGATGACTCTTATGACATGTAAATTATTCATAGTCTTTTTGTATAGTTATCGCGTTAGCGGGGTGGGGGAGGGGCAGGGGCAATGCGAATGAAACGAACGAAGAAGTTTTAGAAATATCATGGGATGACGTTTATTTAGTCCTTCCTTGCATTAGTGGGAGGGGAGTAGTCGTCTACTGCGGGCGCATACTCCGAGTCGAGTCGAGTCGGGTCTTTCTTCAAGAACTTTCTGTCCAATCTTACGTTATTCCAATTTCACGCACAATATCACCGGATTCACGTAGCATTCGATGTTTAAACAATCATCGAATGTGTAAACAATTATGTTTTTTTTTTTGACGAACGTAGGCTTGCTTGGCTTTGGATTGTCTCGGCGTCGTTCTTGTTGTTCCCCAATAAGCCCAATAACATTAGGCTCGACTCGGGCTTTCCTTAAGCGGTCGATTAACATCGAGCTTCGTTGTTCTAATAATGGCAAAAGTGCACAACCTGCATTGCCTCGTTGTCGAATTGATAAGGTTATTTTATTGATAAGGCGCTGACGGGCCGTGGATCGAAATCTTACAAAATGATTTACTTATTTATTGAAATTGATGAAAGCAACGTGACTGTCGGTAACTCGTGGCTTTTTAGTGCTGGGGGGGGGTAGGGGGGCGCGAAGGGGTTTCCCGTCACGGGTTATCACGGGGAAACACGGGGAAACGTCACCGTTACGAATCGCTTCGCGCGCTATCTTTATCCAAAAGCTGAAGGAAATAAATTGTCCGCCTTTTGTTTTTGTCCCCGCTAAAGGAGAGCCAAAGCCAACCACAGCCATCCCTCCCACCCGACCCCGAAAAACTCGAATCGGAAAGTTTGCTTATTACTCGGCCCCGTCGCAAAGATTCCGGGAAGATATTTTCCGATTGGTTTTTCCCGTCTAAGGCAACTTGCCGAGGAGGCGATACGACTTGCGCCTCCGTTCCCCGTGAAATCGTGGGCTTCACACCGACAATCACAAACAAAGCCTCAGAAATAATAAGTTCGTCGTTTCGCGTTGTTTCTTCTTCTTCTTCTTCTTCTTCTTCTTCTTCTTCTTCACCACCCCAACAACCCCAATAACCTTTGCTTTCACGCATCGCGTGGCAATACAAACAAACGAGAACAACAAAGTGATGGATTTTTATCCATATTCCATATGGATATTCCATAAGCAATTTTCTTTTACGCCGTAAGGGGGGGGGGAAAGACGTTCATTGTTAATGCTATGGGTTCACTGGTCCCATCCATGCCTTCGTTGCCTCTCTCACCCATAAGACTTAACCGCGATCTGTATACCTTTATTCTATTTGAAGAGAAAATCAAAATTTTGAGGCTAAAGCTTTGCGGCGAATCGTTTGCCTAAAGAAAATTAATCCATACCTTTTGCTTATTTTATTGAATTTATTTCCTTCGATGTCTTCGAAGGGCTTTGGAATTGTATTCGAGGACCGACGATGTTAAAGGATGCAATAGGAGCTGCTTATACAACACGACCTATAACTATATTACTTTCTTTACTTATCTAATCATTTGAATTTTTAGCCCTTCTCACTGTATGTATGTGTGTGTGTATATACGTATACGTATATATATACACGGGCAAAACTAAGGATAAGGGTAAAAGATTTTTAATCTTTGCAATACTTTTATAATGTAATTTTTAGTAAAGAACTCCTGATGGCAATTTGTTCGGGCACAATATTATTAAAGCGTTTAATTTAAAAAAATTTTCTGTTATTATTAAAAATTTATTCTTACAGGTATGCTTCATTTACAATTAAACTAATTAGAAAGCGCAACGAGAAAATTATGAAAAAGAAGAAGAAGAAGTAGAAGTAGAAGAAGTAGAAGAAGTAGAAGAAGAAGTAGAAGAGGAAGAAATTAAAAACTCTAAATGATTTTTATGAGAATATAAGTGAAAAGCTTTAAGAAAAATTATGAGATCCATAATAAACATTTTATGCAATACGGCAGTGTATTATATAAATAAAAACAATGAAAAAAGAAAAAAAAGAAAAAAGAAAGAAAGAATGAAAAGAAAAGAAATGAAAGAGATCTGAGATTGTTTTGAGAAGAAAAATAGAAAAAGACGGAAAGGTACGCGAAACAATTAAAAAATTCTTCATCGCGTATCAATAATTATCTAAATCAAATGTAATATGAGTGAAAGCCTCGCCTCAAGTTCTCTCTCTCTCAAATGGATTGTTTAATTGACTTTAACGACGCGTCCGTAAGGTAAGGTAATAAGAAGAATATCTTTTAAAAATTCATTTGAGAAATTTAATCATCGAAAAGTAAATCTTTCTCCGAGCATTAACGAAGTACGACTTTGTATCTTAAAGCCTTGTGCATTCATAATTTGACTTACATTTTTTAAGAAGAGGAGGAAGAAGAAGAAGAAGAAGAAGAAGAAGTAGTAGATGAAGAAGAAGAAGGAGGAGGAGGAGGAAAAAATGAAGAAAAAGTTTTCGAGAATAATTAAGAATAAATGAGTGGATGAATTACAAGGGGGGGGGGATAGCTTATAGGTGAGGCAAGGGCTATGCTTACGTCAATGTAACATAATTATTCCTTTTACAGAGCAATAATAATTCTAATATTATCATTGTTGTGTCTTTAATTGGTCATGTTTACGCTGACACTTACGTAACGGAGTCGAAGTCCTCGACATTATCGCCGATTCCTATTTATCATTATCGTTATCGTCATTTTTTCTTATTATTGTTATTGCTGCAAAACGTTGTATTTCTTGAAAAAAAAAAAAAAGAAAAACATTACGGAGCTCGGCTCCCGTCTTAAAACGTCTCGCGATTATCGTTACAGATTGGCCAGCCGAGATTTACGACCGGCCGAGAGCGTTCCTTAATTTCTTCTTTAATAATCAGGGGAGCGTAGCGGTTACAAGCAGCCTTCCTTACTTTTATACGTAATTAGAGAGTCGAAATATTCCCCGGCATTAATAGATCGTCCCGTCGACAAGGACGGCGGAGGTTAGCGTGGCGGGAGCCGCGGTACGTCGGGTTCGTCGAGTAAGTGATCCTGCAGCCTCGGCGCTTCATCGGGGAACGCGACGTGGATGGAGAGGATACGTGCCCAATTGGGGATCCGGAGCGATCCTCCGGAGGAACTGACCGTTCGCGGCTCCTAGCGGTCCTTGACCCTATTACGAGGGCGGCCTACGCCGATCTGAGAACGGCCACGAGCAGCAAGGGATACCCTAGTGAGATAGAGAGGGTGAGAGGGGGAGAGGGGGGAGAGAGCGCGCGTTACGTTACTTCCCCCGTGCATACTCGTGTGAGAGGGGTACGCACGAATGGGGTTGGCCGCGTGGGCAGGATAGCTCGGAACGAGATAAAGAGAGCCATAGCGCGCGCGAGAGAGAGAGAGAGGGTGCGAGAGAGAGAGAGGTGCGAGCGCGCCGGGCTAGAGAGGGTGCGCGGGCTTATATAAACGGGGCGCGCGACTCTGGAGGCGCACTCATCTTAACCCTGCAGCCGTTGACGTTCCTCTCTGCATATCCAGGACGTAGGAGGAATCAGCTCCCGACGCAGTCGACAACAATCGAGGAAGCTCCTACACGCGCGCGCGCGCACCCACCTTCCCAGGTACGAAGTCATATCCTGGTCATATAATATCTCTCGGTCGCAATACAACGCGAGGGAGCCGATCGCGTTACCTCGTTTCTTCAGGAGTCCCCGAGGATCCAGAGATAACGTGCTCGCTCGTCACGTTCTTACTCACCCGCTACCAGTCCTCACCAGCAGCTATCCGACATCCCTCTCTCTCTCTCTCTCTCCCACCCTCTCTAGGATATCGGCTCCTTCGACGGCCTAAAGCCGCCGAATTTCCAATACTCCGTAGTACTCGTCATTTTCGTTATTATCTAGCGATAATAGGAGCGCGAGGCATTGACATTGGTAGGGAGGTAGACGACGAGCCGTTTAAAAGGACTATTTTTATACGTTTAATAGGGCCGCAAGTATTAACAGACTGAAACGGAATGAGGCGGAGAACAATTGCGCCCGATGCGAAAGCGGATAAGGGAAAAAAAAAAAAAAGGAAAAGAAGAAAATGGCTTGGAGCCATTGTATTCCGGAGGACTATTTGAAGCAGGAGCGAGTATAGGAAATCGGTCGCGGCCAGCGACAGCCTCGCACGTCGTTAGAACCCTCCCTCCCTCCCTCCCTCCCTCCTCGCACTAATACATTCGTCTAATCCAACGACACGGGATGTATTGTTATTATTGTTATTATTGTTATTAACGACCTTCGATTAACGACGCATTAAAGAATCCAAAGAGAATTTTGCATCGCCAGCCTAATTCGCTCACGCCTCATCGTCGAGCCCGATTCTATACAGATAATAATAATTCTTCTAATGCTAATAATACTTCTAATGATTATTATAATCAACGCTTCTTATATCGTACGAGCAATATATATTAAATAATAAAAGTCGCTCGGGGCATGGCGTTGATAACGTTCCTTTCTTTCACATTATCCAATACGTATTCGCCGCTTTTCTTTATATATGCATATATATATATGCATATATATATATGTGTGCAGGTGACGCAGTAATCATATTATTATTCCCTCGCATTATTTATTTGTGTAATAATTGTTTGTGTACGGTCATAAGTATCGCTCATAATGGAAAAGTTTATATCCTTTCACCGTTAGATAGAAGGTCCTTGAGAAACTTGGTCCAGTTAATACAAATACTCTTCCTTTCTCCTATAATAGATAAATAACTCGAAAGTTTCTGCCGAACGTCAATAATTGTGTATAACATTCAGTTGTATTTTTTAATAACCTCCAGCCCCTCCAGTCCCCCTACCTGCGATTCGTTATTATTCCGAAATCTACAGATTCCGTAAGGGACGTAATTTTGTAATTTATCAATTCTGTATTCGTGACCGCGGAGTACGGGGGGGAGGTGGAGGGAGGGGGTTAAAATATGGTACGGGACAGCTAAACTAAGTGTCAAAAGATTTTATGTGGTAATATTTCAGCGGGATCATTTTTTTCTTCTCTCTCCTTTTTTCGTTTCGTTTTTTCGTTTTAATATTAAAAAAAACCCCTATCTATGAAAATAAATATAAACATGAAAGTCCATCTGTCACGGGGAATGATTTTAAATATTTCGAGAACCCCTGGGAATCCCGCTAACTACGCGTATTTACGTTATACGAAGCAGCGCGATGCGCGCGTATACGTACGGATACGTACGTGCATGTTTAAAACGCATTGGATAAGTAATTGTACGAAAAAAGGCTCGTTACAGATGATTCACGTACACGCGCGCAATGAAGCGAGCTTGGTTAAATATAACGCGAAGACGACGATGCGAAATTATAATATAATAAATGAAAAAACTTGCTCGACTTCGTGGCGAAGGATTAAAAGCCCCAGCCGAGATTAATCGGAGTAATTAATAATTAAATAAAATACAAATTCGCTAAGTAGTCGCGCGAACGGCTCCATAAATCCATAACAATCCATAATGTATGTATTTTTATTTACGCTCGCCTATGCATTTTGCGAGTGAAATCAATATTCGTCGTCCGGTTTTCCCTATCGGAGAGAAAACCAGTTGGATTAAGCGAAAAGTACTTATTTTTGTCGGCCTTTGAAGCGAGTACTTATTGTATTAGGCGCTTTGAATTTACAAAGCCGTTGCCCGATAGAAGAGAGAGAGAGAGAGAGAGTTTGCGGAAAAAATTTACAACTCATTCTACTCGTCGATTGAACGTTTACAGGTTTTTCGATCGTCCAGTCGTGCAAAAACGCCGTCAAGTACTTTTAAGAGAGAGAGAGAGAGAGAGAGAGAGAGAGAGAAAAGTAATAAATAAATAGTAATTTTTTTATGATTGAAGAGGAGAAGATTCATTGGCTCGTTGCATTTTTTTCGTTCCCAGAATTTTCGTTGACTTTTCTTCCGAGTCGTCCGCGGTACCATTCGATAACGTATCCGCTGTGACATAATAATTATAACTTGCACGTAACCCGGCATCCCCGACAAAGCTTTCGGATAAGCTTTAGATCCTCGAGAGAAAAGATCGAGCGCTAATTCTTTCGACTCCGTGTAAAGGCAAATATTTGGCCGCGAAAGCGACCGTTTACACCCTTTACTCATTCATTTATTTACTTATTTGTCGATTTAATTTAATTTGACTTAATTCGACTTGATTCAATTCAATTACACCCGACGTCGCAATGTTGGAGATTACAAAAAAAAAAAAAAAAAAAACAAGCACAACTGTAATAATGAGCGTTGTAACACTATCGTAAAGTATAGGGGGAGGGGGGGAGAGTTTAATAAGCGTTCTTAGAGAATAACAAATCCCGGAATGCGAATAATCCAAAGTTCCTTAAGCGGCTGCTAATTCGAAAGTTTTTAATATTTCAGTGAAAATTTATCTCGCGCCCCCCCCCCCCCCCCGACTCGATAGTTCAAATTCATTAGGTTAGTAATTCTGTTACTTCGGGACTAAAAATTTCCTTTATTAAAAGGGATTAAAGAGGGATTTAAGAGAAGGGGAAAAGAAAGAAGAAAGAGGGGGAGGGGGGGGGGCAAAAAAAAAAGAAACAAGATTAACGAACTAATGAATCCGGTTCGATCGTTACTTTGATAATCGTAAATCAATCGCGGATCGGCCTTTCTTACCCCGTTCTCTTCGACCAATAACCCCTTTCGTAAGAAAATAACGTAACGAAAATGACGTTAAGGTGCACGAGCTAAGTATGCGTACGTCCCGAGCGAGCCCGATTACCTCCTCGATCGGATAAATGTTTAGAATGATCATTGACGTTCCTCGGCGGGTATTATCGCACGCGCCTTTTTTTTTTTTTTTTTTATTATAAACGCACCGTCGCAGTGGCGGTGGACAAAAAAAATGCGGGTACGGAAATGTTTATTGGTTTATACAAGTATCGTTTATTCATCGTGAGCCATGGGCTTATTGGTACCGAGGACAAAAAACCATACGAGAGCGAGCTACGTAGGTCTACGTAGTGTAAGGTAGGTCGGAGGTTATTGGGGTTATTGGGCGGAGTGTAATTTCTCTAATGAAAGTAAAAGATATAAAGTTGTAGTAATAAATAAAGAAGTTGGGCCAGAGTAGGGTTAGAATATTTTGTGGGAGTATAAAACCAAAGTTGATTGTATTTGAAAAGTTTGAAAATGATTAAATAAAGCGGGCGAAAATTGCGAGTAAAGTGCACTCCAATCAAAGGCTCTCTCTCACTCTCTCACTCTCACTCTTCCTCTTAATAATTAACATTAATAATGTAATTTCGGTAAGCTCTACTTAGAGTTCAGACTTGCGCGCGCGCGCGTTGCTTCTGCTGCTGCTGCTGCTGGGAGCTCGTCGTATAATCACGTATGATATCGAGTCGGAGTGACTCGATAACCGTAATAACCATCGTCGGATCGAAGAGGTTCGTCAAATGGTTCCTAGAAGGAGGAGGAGGAGGAGGTGGTGGAGGTGGTGGAGGTGGGCCAACGAAAGCTAGGGAGGCTGGATAAGTAGGCGGGCATTTGATGGCTCGCGGCCACTTTACTGCCCAATATCTTAACGGAAATCTCGTCGTCCTCGGTTTATCGTAGCCTATATATACATATATACATATATACCTGTGCGTGTATCTGCTACGTATCCGTATGCGTGAAGGGGGTGGTTGGTCCGGCGAGGGTGGATATATAATCCAAATAAAGTCGTCCGCGAAAGTGGCCTCAACGGTCGGGCGTAGCGTAAGCGCCCGGAGGAGCGTAGCGTGCTCGTGCCCGAGGCAAGAGAATCGTCTCCGACGGGTCCTGGCGAGAGAGAGAGAGAGAGAGAGAGAGAGAGAGAGATCAACTGGTGTCAGGTCGTAAATTCGTCTCGACGTGTTTAACGGCGACGATGTACCCCGAGTGTATCTTTCGCTCCCGAAGCTCCAGCACCCGAACCACCGGCAGTCATAGCCAATTCCCTGCCTGGCGGTGTTTATTAAATTTTCCCGCCCCTCCCCGCCCACTTTCCCCCCCCTCCTAGCCCTGGTCCCCGGTATAGCTCCACGGAATCCCTCGCGAGGGAGTTGAGAGAACGGGAGCGTCGGCAAATTGCGCGCCCTTGGATTCGCCCCTCGATCACGGTCCGGGCGCACTTTCTTTTTATACAAGGATAGCCAAGCCCTTGGCGCAACGACCTCATTTATTTACCCCGACCTGGAACGCGCCCCGCCCCTACCGCTCACACTTCTTTTACTTCCATTTTTCTTCCTCTTCTTCTTCTTCGTCTTCTTCTTCTAATTCTTCGCTACAAGTTTTTCAGCCGTAACGCGGCTAGTTTTCTCTGACATTTCTTACGCCCTCACGAACTAATGCTCCCTTCGCTCCTCCACCACCACCCCCCCCCCATACCGCTTACTCCGAGGAAAATCCCAATCACGGCTCTCTCTATCTCTCTATCTATCTATCTATCTCTCACTTTCCGTCGCCGTTGATAACCATAAGCGACTTTATCGTCCGAGCTTCGAGAGATTTTCATAAACAGGGGCATTTATCGCCTCTCTCATCGTCATTCGGTCCGCAATTCTCGACTCCGTCGCTCCCTCCCTCCCTCCCTCCTTCCTTCCTTATGTTGACGTAGTCGCTCGGCTCCGCGCGCCTCTTTTTTAATAACTTTTCGCTAAATGTATCTATTCGCGCCGAGAGAGAGAGATCGCCGAGAGAGAGAGAGAGAGAGAGAGCGGCGGATCAGCCTCTTTACGGCCCCCTTATCATATCGGCTGGAGCATCTATTTATTTCCAAATAAAGTGTCAGATAATTCGAGCCAGCCAACGGCGGATAAGAGCTTCTATTAAGAATAAAAGGGATAAACAAAGATAAGCTGGAGCCCGGGGATATTATGCCTCAACTCGCTTGAGGGAGGCTTAAGGCTCGAGTTCGTGCGATTTATTCATTTACATAATAACTTTGATTTCTTGAATTTTAACGTCCCGCGCTCTACCCCAATAACCTTCTTACTCGCCTTCTTATTCTTATTCGTCTTATTCTCCTTACTATTATTATTATTATTATTATACTATTTAGTTTTCATCTTTATTTGGCACGGAAATGTTATAAGATATGATGGCAAACGCGTATGATCGATATGATAACTCATAAATGTGATATTGCTTTAAAACAACAACAACAAGAACAAGAACAACAACAACAACAACAACAACAACTTTTTCTATTCAAACAATCGAGGAAAGTATTGGGGGGAGAGGGGAGGAGTGAGTAAGCCACGTACGTGAGCTCTATCGCTCATAAGGAATGAAGGAGTATAATCTCGAAAAAGTCTATTCCGTGTACTCCCGAGTGTTCTCGGTCAGGTAAGTTTCAAGAATTATCGACGTAGCCGAGCGAAGAATAATTTATATTTATTTATTTCCGCTTGTCAAATATTTGTCAAACTTCGAGCCAAGTCTAAGCTCGTCCCGCGGCATAAACTCTTTTAGCATGAATAAGATTTATAAAGGATTTTCATAAAGAATCATGCGTCGGGTCCTGCGTACGTACTCCTGGCCACCTCGTCTGCGGGAAAGGGCGCGGGGATGTAATTACTGGGTGAGGAGTAAACGAAATCCAGAGGTTGCGCCAACGAGGTTAACGGAATGGAAATTATTCTAAATTCCATTGATATGCTTTACGGGTAATCATTAACGAACCTGGTTTATCGAGCTTTCGATAATATCACTGGAATTGTCGATGATCCAGCGGAGCGAGCGACTCGGTCGACCGATTATAAAGCTAATTAACGTTATTCGGGAGCAGTTTTCTCTTAAAGAATACCACGATTTTGTTTTCTTTCTTTTCTTTCGATAAATATAAAATCTTAAAGCCTATGGATAATCTAGCTCCGCTCGTTCCCTTTAATGAGCCGGAAAAAGGGTATATTTACGTATAGATCGGCGTGTGCGCGCGGCTGCGACGGCGCAACACGGATCCAAAGGGCCCCGAGAAAGTCGTATCTCGAGTGTATGCGGATCTCGAAAATTAATCGCGCGGATGGTAGGCGACGATTCAATAAGCGATCCGCGTGACTTTATCAGGAAATGGAGCAATCATCGAATAGATAATTCCAGCGTAGATCGTATGGCCCGAGCTAATCGAGCGCCAGCGGCTAATAATATACCGACAAGCCCGTTATTAATTCTATCAAATGAGCCAAGTATTGACGTATTACTTAGGAATATTATTACAATCCCCCTTCAAAGCCGAGCTATTTATATATAAATAAATAAAAAAATACGCTATTTCCATTGCAACGAGTATCAGGGCGTAATCGACCGCGTAATTATTACGTATACGCACGCAGGGGATACAGAGTGCGTGAAACGAAATGTCGGCAGATAAAAGAGAAAAACAAGAAAAAGAAGCAAATCGTACATGGATCGAGAGGGGGTGAGTGGGGCGCGTAATGGCTTGGCAAAACCTCTGGGATTTTTCCTTTGATTATGTTTCCTTTGCCTCGGCCTTTTTTGGAATCGTAGGGCGGCAAGTTAACTAGAAACAATCGGGATCGAGCGTTGAATGACGGCGATAAATACGGGAAGGCGCTCGTCGCTCGTTTTGGGACTAAGCCCAGACAATGCGCGAGATTCAAGAGATTAAGCTTACAAATCCCTCCGCCTCTCCCTCTCCCTCCCCCCCCCCTTACTCACCTTCCCGCAATATCTTTTTAGGACGTTTGTCATAAGAATTGCTCCCTCTCTCTCTCTCTCTAACTCTCTTTGTGTATATGAGAGCCTACGTTCGACGCCACGACTCTATTAAATGTGAATGCGAAAGGAAAAAAAAAGAAAAGAAGAGAATTAAGCACCCTGATTCTGCCCTGATGTCTGGATTTGCCTACGTATCCGCGCTGCCCTCGACATAACCCCAATTGCACGTAGAATTCTAAAAATAAGAGCTCCGCCCTCTCCTCGTTCAAAGACATATTTCAAAATGTCAAAAGTTCAACCCCAATAGCCTTTTTGAGGCTTCTCTCTCTCTCTCTCTCTGTCTGTCCCGAAGACGACGCGAGCCCGAGCGAATTACTTGACGTGAAGCGAGGTGACGAGCTGCCATGTCCGGCATCTCCTCGATGTATTCTCTCCTCGACTCGACTCGAATAACAATTAATAAGAACGGTTAGGCCATTGATTTACGAGGTTCCAGGGGTGGGGCGGGGGAGTCCTCGGGAGCAAAAAAAGACGAAGACGTTTTGCCGTAATCAGTAGTCGGAGCTTTCGTCGATAATAAAGCGATCGCCGTAAAGGGGCGGGAGACGTTGGCCACCCCAATAACCTTCAATTATCCAATATCGGACTCCTCGTGACGGATCCTCGCCGATAAGAGGAGTCACAGCCGGAGCTTTAGCTCAGCATCGCCGATATCGGACCGTCAAAGCGTCAGTCAGTCAGCATAGCTCCCTCTAAGTAGATAAAGGACGATCCAAGTTTCTCGTAGACTTACAAGAACGACGAAGCTCTCTCTCTCTCTCTCTCTCTCTCTCTCTCTCTCTCTCTCTCTCTCAGTCTTGGCGTTGAATTCGCTAAGATATTCGTGGGTAAATCGTTAAAATAATTCAAAGTATTATTGGTATTATAGTTTGCCCTTATTTATCTTATTGATCGTGCCCCTCGACTAATAATCAGTTTATTCAATTACTCGAGTACCGTTCGAGTACCGTTCGAGTACCGTTCGAGAGAGATGCCTTCGCGTATCGAGATATTCAAAGAATCGCCGAGTCGTGAGTTATTTTATCTCTCGGTGAACAAGTTCTTCCGAACTTGGCTCCCCATTCATCTGCTCACATTCTTCCCCACTAATTCAGCGCGCTCAACACTTTCACGTTAAAAGCTTTTACTTTTTTCTTTTTTTTTACGCGCATATATTATGCCGCGGGATCCAACAGTTTTAGTCGACTCGGTACATTGTACTTGTCGTCATTGGCAACGGTACTTTCGATCCCGACTTGTAACCAGCGATACTTATTACAAATGCGTATTCTACAATCCAATGATCAACGGAGCCTGAATCTTCACGGATCGACTCGCCTATTTTCGAACTAATGTTCCAGTTTATATAGGGAACAACAGATAGGCAGTTTCTCTCCTGATTTTCATATGAAAATAATTTACATTATCCTTTTAAACGCGACGCTCTGTCAGCGGCCTTTTGCAATAGAAACGACACCCGTTCGATAGTCAACAAACAATTCCATTCGCTTTTAACGACACGCGAAATCATTTCTCAAAGTTCCAATATTTAAAAAAAATAAAGTAGAATGCACAGTCTCGTGCACGCGCGCGCGCGCGCTCACGCAGCCACACATATGTATATATATATATATATATATATAAGACACGAGGAGAGAATGTGAATTCGAATTATTCTATTTGCATTGCTTTGCGTACGTATACTAATGCGATCAAACGGATTGCATAAAGGCGACGTTTAGTTAGTAAGAACTTGGGCATCCATCGCTTATTGTTTATAATTAAGTAAATAAGAGCTCGGTTTATGCCAAGGGAGGTGATTAACTTTCGCGCTCTAGAGATCCGTAGCGACTGACGGTGCTGAGAAAAAAATGAGAAAAAAATTCTTGGAAGACTTGGATGATCTATAATAAATGAAAGCAGACCGTAGACTCCGAGGCTCGAATAATCATTTCTCACCTAAGATTCATAAGTAATTCGCGTGCTTCTTCTTAGTAAGAAGCTTCTTCTCGGAGCCGGAGCAGTACAATGGATGCTTGAGACGCGTCTGATTGTCACGAGCGAGCTGATTGGTCGTATTCAGTCGATTCCTGCGAACCCCACCGGGGCTTTATGCAATTTATGGGAATAGAGTAGCCGGGTACCCGTGCCACGGGCTAAAAATGTCCGGGTACCTAACCGGAATGCGTCCGCGTCAGCGTCCGCGTCCGCGTCCCTCGCGAGGAAAGGGATAACCAACGCACGAGTCGAGCGTATTCAAGAGCGGCACAATGAGCCGATGTAACTGGAATCCACTGGAATCCACTGGAATCCACTGGAATCCTGACCCTCCCGTAGCCTCTGTCCGTCACAGATTTTTCACGATTAAAAGGTCATTCGGATAACAAAAAGAAAGAAAGAAAGAAAGAAAGAAGAAGAAGGAAAAAATAATTCCTTTTCACTCGTGTCTTTCGTTTCTGTGTTTTTCTGTCATCGTAATTCCCCGACAGCTTGACCTGGAAGGCATCCGCTGCTCCTCCCTTCTCCCCCCGCCCCCCGCCCACCGTTTCTTCGGCATTATAAACGCCGTAAGGAGAGTCGAGAGTCGATTACACCGGCTAAGTATAACTTTAATGACTTGTAACCCCCCTCCCGCCCCCAAACCCTGCTCATCGTAACCTAGGCTAGGCTAGGCTTAGCTAGGCTAGTCTAAGCTAGGCTAGGCTTAGCTAGGGTATGGGGGTTAAAAAAAAGAATTCAATTTTACGAGCAAAATCAATAATCGTTATAAATGGATAAAACGCTAGTGCTTCCGAGCAAGTGAATAATGGCATTAAGAATATGACTGCGAGCGCGCCGAGCAATTGATTTCATTACATCACCGGCTGAGCGTATAATTACAATCGATATTTTCAAAATTCATCCACGAGCTCATAATAGACTCGTAATTAGGTAAAAGTATTTTATATGAAAATGCCCTCGATAATGCGATTCAATCGTCTGAGTTTTCACGTGATTATACGCCCATTAACGTTGATTAATGTTAAAAAAAAAAAAAAGAAGTATCGAGCTCCGTGATAATGATGCGTGTGCGTTATTAGTAGACTAGTTAGCATACCAGTACCATACAATACTTCCTCATTCGAGTATCGTCACTCGCGTTTATTCTCAATTACATCGGAATTTCTTGGTCAACGTTACTCTCCACCCCAATAAGCCCAATAAACCCCCCCCCCCATTTCTAACGTTATTATTGGGCCTTGACGTATGTCGGACGATCGAAATTCATGAATCACATTGCCTTTGATTATCTTGCTTCTCTTTTCTCTTTTCTGTTATCGAATAATTCGAGCCAAAGACCTTGCGTTTGGGTTTTTAAGCTTCGTCGCGACTGCTGTATCCGTTACACGTTACACGTTACACGTACGGGGACGCAAGTGGCGAGGGCAGATAGACAGATGCTTTCCATCCGCGAAAGCTGATTAAATATTAGTTCGATTTTACGGGAAGCGGCACGCGTTGTATAACGATTGACAACATTTGAAAACATTCGAAGGTTCAAGGAAAACCCCAAAGGGAAGGGAGGAATAGAGGATTTCCTTTATCCGATGTAGGGGTTATTGAAAAGAATCCAATTTCACAAGCGTTTAGAGGGGGGGGGGAAGCTTCGTAAAGTTCGTGCAACAACGGTTTACATAAATTTCACGTAAACGCTCGCCTATCGATAATAATACGTCCGTCGAGCGTATGCGGTACGCGTTTTTATAAATTACGCATTAGGGCAGGCCGCGCTTGAGCTGCTTTCTTTAAGAGGATAATTTATTGCGGGTCTAGAGGGTCTAAAGTCTTACTACTTTCAAGAATTACAATTCATATTTCACCGAAATATGCGTGTGCGCGTGGTTATTGGGGTTATTGGGGTTATTGGGAAGACGGGCTTGAGTACCGTGACGCGAAAAACAATTGATCTCCCAATTGTTGTTCATTAGTGGCCGGCGACTATGACTCCGGGATAGAAAAGATATAGATCCAGACGATTGCAGCCGATCCAGCATAATGTAAGCTTCTTTCTTGCCACGTGTTGATGCATCGCGTCGTTCAACGTGAGAAGCGCGCGACGAACGGATTGGGAATCGGTCGCGGGATCTCAGCCGATCGCGCACGTGTCCGTTTAATTTCAATGGGAATCAATACGCGAGAATGAATAGGAGAGGCGAAGGAACGCACAAAGAAATGATGGAATCTTTTTTTTTTTTTTTTCTTTGTTTTTGTTATTCGGGGTTATTAAGGGGGGCCAACAGTCGATTGGCTTTGTGAGCTCGGCTCGGTTATTGGGGTTATTCGAAACGTGTATCGGACTCTCTAAATTTATAGAAATTTATATAAAGAGAGAGAGAGGGAGGGGGGGGAGGGCGGGGACGGAGGAGATATGGTAAAAATTTGAAATGAATTCTTTTCGAATAACCGCCCGCTCTCGTCCCCCCGGTTTTATCAAATTAAACCACGTATTCCCGGTCGCTCGATAAGATTAGATCGTTTGACAATGCCCCGCCAGAATGAACGACGTGGAAAGCAAAAAAAAAGCTGTAATTGACTTTGTAAGAGATATTTTTTAATTACGGGGCACCGTTACCAGCCGTTATTGCGATTCACAGGGACGCGGAGAAACGCTCTCCTTTGATTCCGAATGGAAACAAACAAACAAACAAACAAAATAAAATAAAACAAAATAAATAAATACAAATATTCGTCTCGATAAAATGGCGTCGTGGCACGCCTGCCTCTTTCCACCCTGGGAAAGAACCCTGGTAAACGAGCTGGCGATCGGCCCATTAAATAGCCAACTGCCTTTTGGCCGGAATGTCCCTCGCGAGTATAGCCAAACGTCGTTCGCTGGGACCCTTTCACGTTGCAGCGGTGAGCAATGGCATCATCAATGGATTCAATCATAGGATAATTGAATTAAAATGAAAAAATAATAATAATAGTAGTAGTAGTAGTAGTAGGGAATAATAATAACGCCCTCTTAGCTCGACTCGAGTTGGATAATAACAACAACAGCAACAACAGCAGCAACAACAACAACAATAATTTCGTGGCTAAAGTAATAAATAAATTAGGATCTCCGTAATCGATTGTCCTCTACTTTTATTCAAATACGAGCGAGCCCGTTAACGACTATAAAACGAGGATACGGAGATTCTTGAAAATTATTTATTATTCTTTCCTTACGATGTACGAACAGCCGAGGAGCTTCTCCAATAACCCCAATAACCCCAATAACCCCAATAACCCCATAAATGCACGAATATTCGTGGATAAATGCGGGGGGCGGCCTATTGAAAGATCGGCGCTCGCATCGATCACCGGTGCGAAAGGATCGAGACTGAGCGTGCGCGTGCGCGTGCAAGTATCCGTTGCACTGTACGCTTAGCTCAACCCCTTCGTAAAAACGAGATTAAGCTTCGATGCGTAAACGAGGGCCGTTTCAAATTAATTCGTTCATTCCGACGACGGGACTTAAAAACCTAACTCCCTCGATCCTTCCGTTTATCCTAATTCTACGCAATTCCACGGCAATGCGGCTCTTTGTATCCGTTTCGTGTCCACGGAAAAATGATCTAGAAAAAATGAATTTCTCGAAGGTTCGCATCGGTCGTAAATAATACGCGGAATTTAATTTATTCCACGTAAATACATTATATAGCATGTAAAAGACAAAATTTATATGTATATATGTATATGTATATCGCCGATAAGAACGGAAAGAATGGTAAATTCGTTTGGCTGGATGTTTGAATTCATGGTAAAAGTATTTATTGGATTTGTGTATTTGCCGAGTCCGACTTTCAATAAGATATACTAATTGATCAATATAATAATATATCCTATAATACATAGCTTGAGTAAACAAGTAAAGTCTGCTGCCATGTGAAACTGTAAATATTGTTATTGTCGAGCTCTTTCTTGCCTTTCGAAGCCTTGACTTTCAACATCTAACCTAACAACATTCTTAAAAAGATTTTAATTCCGTGTATTTACACGATCGATAATTATCATCTATTTACACTCCACTACACGCATACGCGCGCTCGCCGTTATAACAGAGCATCCACGGCCTTTGTTAATACGTTGCGTAAAGGCTGTTGTTACTATTATTGCCATTACTATTACTATTACATTTTAAATTTATTGCCGAAAATGCAATTTGACCGGCTTCGATTTTTATGGCAAAATAACTAAATGACAAATTGTCATAACGACGAGTCCCATAAAAGTTTATGGGAAAACTCAAGTACACCGGGGAGCTCTGAGAATGTCCTCGCGCGAAAGCTTTTGCGTATATACATATATAGTTATATAAGAAATTAAGGGAAAACGGTTGGGGGCATTTTTAAGCATTTATCGCTGGATCGTTACGAATTTCGTAAATCATTGAGGAGTATCATGACTTCTTCTTCTTCTTCTTCTTCTTTTTGTGCAAGGGAACAGGATCCCGCGCCGAATACGCTTAATTTGATAAACGACTCTACTACCCATAAGCGAGCCCACGCGGACGATTTAGCCCCGAGCCGCAATCGAACGCCTCCGAGGAAGTGCGCGTACCTCCACGTGCTCTAAGTAATTTAACATTATTATCGCGTCTGTATTTTATTCGCCGTAAGAAGCCCGCAGCTAATGCACGGGGCCGTCGGGCGCCAGTCTAATAAATGACAATGGACATTCATTAGAGCCGACCGAGTGAGTTGGTGGCAGTTTTTAATGACTTCGAGCCACGGACAATTTCTATTTATTTATTTACTTCTTGGGAGGGTGGAGGAAGACCCACGGGCCCCCTCGGACTCCTAGTTGGACGTAATCTAGTTGGACGTGGTACTTGTCCGCGTAATAAATTATCCTCATGAATTATCCAGCAAGTCGTGCAGTCGATGTATTATTATTATTATTATTATTACAAATGCTGGACAATGTCGAAGAGGTTATACCACGAAATTGGCCCTTCCGTCCGTAGATCGGCTAATGAGGAACTTACGTGGGTAGACGTCGTCTACGGGCTGACGGGGGATAGTCCGCGTTAGATTGTGACGCTCGGCCGACGCGAACGCGCGCCTCGGCGAATTTTTCGACTCTCGTGACGGGCCGCTTGCCTCGAGGACATCCGACTTCCGGGGACTGTAACACGAGCCGAGCCCGGGACGTACCTCCCCCTCCCCGCCAAGGACCGTAAAAGCCCGACGGCCCGGAGCCACGAAAAACCTCGTAAAACCGATTCAATTTTCCCCGTCAGCGTTCTTTTTTCTATTTCTTCTTCTTCTTCTTCTTCTTCTTCTTCCCGTCGAAGAGCGTGCCCGGGGCAGTGACGAGGCCGATATTTACGATCGGCTCGTCCGGTCACCTCCACAACCACGCACACCATAAAGTCACTCGTATCTCACGTGCCAATGTCTTCTAAGCCGAAGCCGCAGCATCCGTATTTAGCGAGTCGGGGCACCTGTTTGTCATTCATGGCTTGGCCCCGCGTCATCTCCGTCCGCTTCGCGTGTCCGACACGAGATCAAGCCCCTCTTCCCTATAATCTATAATCATAGGGAATCCCTCGTCCCCTTTCTCATCCCTCGTCGCGTTAACATGCTTTGATTGAAATAATTGCCGTCTAATAATGATTAAAAATGTCTAAAATCCAATGGCTCTTTCTTCTATTCGTCATTTACTCGTAAGACAAGAAGAAAACGAAAGAAGAAAACGTAAGGCTTCGATTTCAATTTCAATTTCAATTTCAAATCTATTCGCGAATGACTACCCACATATATACATGTATATATATATATATACGTGTAAACTCTTGTAATCCATTGAAAATAATAACTCTATTTTATTAGCGATGCCGTGGGAGACCGATGACACGACAGTGATGGATCCGCATGAAATTTATCCAAACCTCATTCCATCCGGATGTAATAATTTGAAATTTAAATAACTCCCTGGCGTACGATGCGTAGCTGAGCTTCTCGAAACGTAAAAGGGGGGATACGACGAGAGCCCTTCGATATACGACTCTACCTGCCATAAATATAATATTCCTCCTGCTTATTATTGTTACTTCCATTTTCCGATATCGGTAGACTGAAAATAATAATAATAATTCCAATAACCCCAATAACCCCAACAACAACAACGTCGACGACGACGACGACGACGACAATAATAATAATAATAATAAACACATTGAGGATTAATTTGATTACGGCTCAATGAAAATTGCAAGTCTTCCTTTGCCTTCGTATTCCGATAAATGCTTTATAATATTAGTTCGATTCTTCTGATTTGCGATAACGGAATTGGATAAATCAAGATAAACTTCCCTCCTCGTGTCACGTGTCATCAGCGTGTCAGCGTGTCAGCGTCGCCACTACAAACAAACGCACACGGATGTTCTCTTGAAATTAATTTCCGCGTTTGCTTAATTCTTCCCCTCCCCCCCCCCCTTATCTGTCGCATCGATCGTTGTCGCGTTAACAATGTCTTTTTATCTTAATTCGGCAACTTTGAGCTCCAGCTCGTCCATTGTCTTCTTCTACCCAATAACCACGATAACCGTGGGTTATCGTTCTTCCTCGATCGTAGCTGAACGCGCGCTCAACGGAAGAATAAAAACGAGCGTCCGAGCTTAAACCATTACCAAGACGAATTTATAATACAATCGCTTGTTGTTATTTGTATTCGTTAGCTCGAATTTTTAGCCGAACGAAAAATCTTTTCGGTACTCGTAAAGTAAATTCTAACGCATGCGAATGTATTTGTCAATGGCGATTGTCAATAATAATAATAATAAAAAAAAATATCTATATCTATATATCTATACATGTATGAAAATACGTTTGTATGCTTAAGCGTGACAGGCTTCGGGAGGCCTTTATTTTCTGAAAATATTTGTACGTCCTGTGTTTGCAGTGATGATCGTTCACGAATGAAATTATCGGCATTGTGTACGACCCACCCCCACCTCGCCCCCACCCCGGAATCGGGTAAATGTACGAAGGAAATAATAGAAGAAGGGCAGGGAAGAGCCGGAGTCGGCCAACGTTTAACGTTTAAGTCAAGAATAGCGTCGATCGTTCACGGCGATACGTCATGTAAGAATATGTAAGAATTCGATTTCCCTCCATTAATCTCGAGATCTATCAATGTAAATAGAAGCTACAGGGGAGCCGGATTATCGATTGGCCAGGCTGGACGTGTATTTTCACGCCTCTGAGAGATAACGTATAATGTCGGTAGAGTACAACTTGGTTGTGCACGTGCACGCTCTTATTATTAGTTAATTAATTAATTAATTAATTGCGGGCTGTACGAATTTCGGGATCTCGAATGCTCCCGGTGATTAGTCGTTCGGCTAACGATCGTACGCAAACCGATAGATTTTCCAGCGAATTGTGGCAACGATAGATAACGATAGATGTTTAGTATGGGTGCAAAAAAAAAATGGCGATTTAACGTGTGACGCGATCGCTGACGTGACCGCGAGACATTCTATGGGCCGGTAATTAAAATAAAAATAAAAATTAAGTTATAACGATAAGGGGCTATTTAGGGGTTACCTTGGGGTAAGTTTCCGGTTAAGTAGATTACCGGGGAAGAGGTAAAGGATGTTTAAATAAGCGAGCCAAAGGTTTTTTCATTGGGGTGGAAATGACGAAATGCCTCGATAAAAGTAGCGAAACCGCGTTACTTCGGGCCCATTTGACCCTTTGAGGGCAAAGTATCCCTAAAATCCCTATTCGACGCGACCCGTATAAATGATGCTAGCCCCCGGTGTACGTGCCCGGGCAAAAGCTCGATTCCGTCGAAGGTACACGTTGAATGAACTACAGGCTGAACTGCACCTGGACAAACGACTCGGGAGCAGCCCCGAGGCGTCTTTTTTTTTTTTTTTTTTTTTCTCTCCAACCGAGCGTCCATTGGCATTCGATGCAGCTTTTTCATAAAAAAAAAAATAAGCCGCTTTGGGTAGCGGTCGGGGGGTGGGAGCGGTGGGAGCGGTGGGAGCGGTGGGAGGATCGAGAGGATGGTAAGAAAGAACGGCGCGAACGAATGGCTCCTGGCGGTATGGTATGGGCCGGGTACGGGCCGCGCCCGGGAGTAATAATTAGGGCAAATGGGTATCTCTTCCGTCGTCTAGGTATTCGAGATCAAAGCGGCAAAGACCAGCGGCCGTAGCGTAGCTCCGTAGTTTTAGAATTTAGATATACAGCCGCTCACCACCACTTAATAAATAATCAACTGGTATTCGTTAGCCCGCAGAATATCTAATCGAGCCCGGGTCCGATTACCCCTTTTTATTGTCGAATGAGCTTTATTAGACGGCGCGCTCGCCCGGTATACGACCTGGCGCCACGTTTACCTTATATCCTTCTCGACGCTTGCCTTGCAACGGAAGATTATTGTCAATGTACCGAGCCTGCGACTCGGTCTTATTATCCACCCCACCCCACCACCCCCACCTCGATAATAAATCTTTACTCGGTCGCGAACGAGGCCGCCGTAAGCTCGCGTGAAATTAAAAATTATCCAGCCCCGGTGTGCAAGCACGCCGAGCCGAGTTTGCTCGATGTCGTCTCTTAGTCGGTTAGTTATCTCGGCGGCGCTCGGTGCTCGCCGGACTCGCTCGATCAATCGCGATCAACTCGAACTCCGTAAGCCAACGCTTAACGAACGCCTCAAGAAGGGACTGACCTGTCACAGGTCGTGCAATCAGACTGCACGACTGCAGCCGTCGCTGAATCGAGCTGAATCGAGCTGAATCGAGCTGAATCGAGCGTCGACGATCGTGTTATCAAACGATCTACGGACATTTACTCCCCCCCCGTTTAATGCGGTTTACATACCCGAGTCACCTTTGTCAGCCGAGACTAAAGGCCCCCGTACAGTCAACCTTATTTATTAATTGTAAAAATAGCGTGCGAGAGTGAGAGATTGAGAGTGAGAGACATTTACTTTATTAACAACGCGCCTCCTCGGGAATGATATTGCCCCGGCAAGGCTTGCGTAATTAATATTTAGCCCCCCACCCTTCACCCAACCCCAATAACCCTCCACCTTACGCCACCACTTTATTTATGCCCCCAATAAGCTTATACGTACTTACGGAGCACGTCGCGCGCAATGATCGCTCTGGCAAATTTCATCCAAGGATTTAGCCGATCCTCGACTGGTCGGTTATTGGGTCTGGGGGAGGGGGGGGGGGGGAGTGTATCGCTCGACGGATGACGAATTTTCCATCAAGTCCACCCATTCCAGCTCCTATTGACATCCAAACTGATTAGCGGGAAAAAGGGGGGGGGTGATCTTTGAATTATTATTTATTTATTTATTTTATTATTATTATTATTTTCTTTTTCTTTTACTTTTATCATTCGGTGCGCTACGGTACTTCGTTATTTTGAAAAAAAAAAAAAACTACTGCACAGTAATGGTAGTGTGAGAGATATTCGGTATCGGGCAGCCCTATGCTGATATTAATAAAAGCTTAAAATTCATAGGAAGACGTGAGGTTCGAATGTAATGAAAAGCACAATAATAATTAAAGTCCGGATACATGTAAGAATTCAAGCTGATTTTGAATTGTATATTATATATCGCGGGTAATCGAAGCGCTCGCTTCGATTGCATCGATTGGCTTTTAAATAATTGAATCGAGTCGATCAACGAATTGCCCCTCGAAATTCTAAAGCTAAATAAACATTTGTAAAGAGCCAAGAGGGGAGCTCGACGGCTACACGACTAATGTCATCTACGAGTAATGCAACGTAGAATATAAATCGTCCCGTAATGTTGAATTACCTATTGGATTCATTTAGTTCGGGGGAAGGTTATCGGGGTTATCGGGGTTATCGGGGTTATATTGCGAGGAGCCGCATAATTTTTATGAAATATCCTCGTAAAATTGACTCGGTGAGTCGAGTGGAGGGGGGGTGGGAGGAAGTCGGAGCCCGCAAGCCTCCTCGTCAATCTCCGTACGTTTATCGAGGACTTTCTCAATATCCGGAGCTCCGACAAAGAGTTAAGAGTTAAGACGAAGAGAGAGAGACAAAAGAAAAAAAAAACGTGGACGTCGCGTAGGCTAGTTTGACGGCATTCGCGCAGATCAATTATCGGGATGGGTGATGAGGGGTGGTTGCACGGGGGTGGTCGGAGGGTCGGGGGGGAGCAAAGAAGCGACGAATCCAATCATCCACTTGGCCACCCCCCCGAGCATCCCGGCCTCCCCCGCGTACAAAAGCGGCGCGTGATCGCGTCGCCCGATAAAATCACATCGCAATTGAAGGATACTCACGCTCCTCGTGCACGAATACCTCGATAGAAGATCGACGAGAGCAGAGATTGCGATGCGGATAATAAAAATCATTTGGCCCGAGTTACGATCGTTACGAGTTCCGCCCCGTATAGCCTCCCTCCCAATAATACGATACGATTAATAAGTCGGAGACGCTATGATTTTTCCCCCTACCCGTTTATTACTACTACCTTTATCGCTTACTTATTACGTCTTTGAAATCTAATGGATTGATAAAAATCATCCCCTTCGCGGGTTTACGGATTTTTCAATGCGATTCCATTACCCGTTGGACTTAACGTGTTTATTTCTACGTACCGTGCATCATCTTCTGCATCATCTTTATCCTTTGTCCTTGTGATTTTGACCAAAAGTCAACAAGATCGATATCTTTTGATATTCTAAATAAAAGAAAGAACCATTATCTTTATACCTCCTATCGCGGGGCTTTTTACTCGAGGCAAAGAAGATTTACTGTTAATCGTAAAACCGAGAGGGAATTGCGTTCCCCTCCCCCATACTATTTCGACAATTTTTTTTTTTTTTTTTTAAAATCGCGTAGCATTCTTGAAAGTTATAATGTCTCGCGAGCGCGCCCCGACGTTTAAGCGCCAATACGACTCAACAAGTATTCCGACAATTTGCACTCGCTCTGGTACTTTTACGGGAAACGTAGGCAACTCCTTTGGGAGAAATTCCCTTCGACAATGGAAAAAATGTCGTCCTTGTGACCGGCTGACCGGCTGACCGGCTGACCGGCTGACCACACGCGGCAACTATCACTTAAAAACATCCGCAACTCGGATTAGGAATTTAAAATGTCCCTTCTAAAAAAATTATACGAGTTGTCGGTGAGGTGCATACTTTCTAAAGCTGCTTCGTATGAATTTATTCGAGGTATTTTATAAAGAGTCGAAAGGGTCGTGTCCTTTAATACTGTAAGACGTAAATGTATACGAGGGGGTACCAAGTTGCTCTCTCCGGGCGCTACGAAATAATTATATGGCATTTAATTAATTTTAATATCGCATTGAATTTTTTTATCGGCAGAGTTTTAAAGAGAGACGTATCGTAGCTTATATTTTCCGGAAGGCTGAAGCGGGTTTTATAAAAATGACCGTTTTTTTATTTAATTAATTAATCGTCATTAATAATTTGTAATAAAGCGAGGGCTCCGCGAGCTTGGGCTATCAATTACCGAAGAAAGTATAATGTAGCGCGCGGCTTAAGAAAATCATATTTCTCTTTAATTCGTTAAGGGAAAATGTTTTCGGTTAGTTTTTTGCAGGAAAAGAGGCGTTTTCAGCGGCAAGTGGGTAAAGCGCTCTTTAGGGAAGCATACGTCTCGCGCGCACATACATAAACGTTGAATTAAGCAGATACTAATCTAATCTAATAATTTGTCGTGCATATAATGCCGGGGAAGAATTACCGAATAAATAAATAATAAAAGGTAATAAAGCGCCCGAAGATTGCCGAGAGTCTCGAAGATATAACGAAGGAGTGTGCCGGACGGAATATGCCGCAAAAAAATATTTAACGTCCCGGCCGATGCCGTAAAATTTATCTCCTCGCGTAACTTTAAAACGTATGCGCCCATAAATCTCTCTCTCTCTCTCTCTCTCTCTCTCGCCCCTTCCTTTAGGGAAGGGGGCGGTGTAATCTCATTGAAGATCTCATTGAGGATCGAGCAAATGGGTCAGGTGTACACAAATATAATGACAAATACGGGAGAATCTTGGAGCGGCGCTCGAGAATTCATAGAACTATCCCATTAAGGGGCGGGGCTAATGGGTCGAAGGCGCCCCGAGGACGAGGGAAACAGTCACTTTCTCAAAGGGCGTAACAAGGTTACACGCGCTACGCTATCACGACGTACTCTCGCTCGCTCCCCCTCCCCCTCTCCCCGCTTCCTCGACCCCACTTTTGACTAGTGAGTCGCGCGAATCGTCCAGGTGAGGTCTCCTCCGGCATCCTCTTCCTCTCATTCCCCCGTCCCCGGCCCTCGCGCCACTCACTCCCGCGCATCCTTCATACACGTCCATGAACTTTAATATTTATTTTCCACAATTTCCCACCCCACCCCGCCCACCTTATTTCACGACAACACCTAATTCGCTTTTACAATCTTCCCCGTTAGTTCCGTTTACTCGCTTTTTTATAATAAAAAAAAAAAAAACACTCCCCGCGCGTACACTACTCACTTTCTTACCAAGTGATTTTCTTTATTCCCCAATAAAGTCCCAGTTGTAATTTTAATTCCCTTCGCACCCTGGACTCGGCCGGCTATTGGCACCTTCGCACATTTTCACGGAGTCGTCAAAAAGATTACTCATTTAAAATACTTACCCTCGTTGTAAATCATTCGTATGCCGCGGTGCAAACACCTTCTCTTTATAAATCATTACAACAAACCGCTCGAAGAAGCCTCAATATTTTTATATCTGGTGATAAATTCTTTTATCGCCGCGGCTCAAATGTTCTTTCTCAAAATCCTCCCGTAGACTCGAAATAAAAAAAAAAATCAATATTCGAACAATAAGCTTGTAACATATATATATATATATATATATCGATTATTCTCGATCTACTTGTTCCGGTCGTTATTTATATTAAAAAAAAAATAAACAAAAAATTTAAAAAAAAAAAAAAAAAAAAAGATAAATCTGGGTAATAATTTTTAACGAATTGCTGACACATGAACTTCTACACTTCAAAATCTATAAATATTTATATTTATTTATTTATTTATTTTTTATTTTTCACCTCCGACACAATTACTCAATCTCACAATTATAATAATTATTGTAATCGTATAAGGAGCTCAGGGATCTAACAAGCCCTTCGAGTTTCTTATTGAATCCGTTATTACTCTGACGTTCTCGTACGGAGTAACGTTTGTATTAAAAAATTTATCGAATGGTCTTACAATCGAGTGGAAGGTATAAATCAATCGATTTATACTCGGAACGAATGTTTTTTTTTTTTTTTTTTTAATCTTTCTTTGATTTAAGTTTTGCCGCATCTGCAACCGAATAAGCCGCCGACGATTCAATTATTCGAGCCTTAATCCGTTTTCTCATCTCTCTCTCTCTCTCTCTCTCTCTACTTTTCGACTGAATTTTTGTACTTAATTCTTCTTGCCCGTAATGCGCATTTACATTGAAGGTAATTATTAACGTACGAAGGATCGACAAGCCCTTCATTCGTTAATCTGGATCGGCAGCGATCCATAAACGGGACTTTATAATAAATACGTAAACTCATTCGCCGCGCGAATACGTCGATTTTTGAAGCTCTATTAAGCAGAATGATGAGCCTAATGCAGAATTCCCCCCCCCCAGCATCCCCCGAGCAACGAATGACATTTCGTAATGAGCCCGCTTCAGCCGAGGGATTCTTAACCGACCTTGGCTTGTCCACGCGTATTAAAAGCTCTTTCATGAACTCGATCGAATGAGTAAACACGACGGGAATAAAAAAAAATCATCCAGTCGATTGCGAACGTTGGATTGACAAATATTAAATTGTCCTCGGTAAGGATGGACGGAACGTCGGGGCTTCCTTTACTTATAAGGGCTCTTTCCTTTAAAGATAATAAAATCGACGGGGAATTTATACTACTACATAAATACTGGGGCTATATATATATAGATCGATCATGCAATAAAAAAAGCTGCGTAAAAGCTTCTTCTATCCGAGCGAGACGCGGTGCCATTATGTCTTACCGATTTTCTATAAGTTGTAAGAGTAGTGTTTATAATGCCGAGTCAAGGGGGGCAAGTCGGGCGAAACGAATGTAAGGAATTGAAAATAATTTTATTTCCGTCGTGTTTATTTTTCCGGCGATTCAAGCGAATCGTTGTATTCGATTCCACGTATTCGATTCTGATATTCTTCTACTTCTTCTTCTACTTCTTCTTCTTCTTCTCCTTATTATTATCATTATTATAGAGTTAAATATGTATTCGGAGGAAAGTTAATGCAGATATTTCACTGGTTAGGTCATGACGTCGTAGTAATGTCGAGCGAATGCATATTCGGGAGCGACAACTCGTCGATCCCCTTTAATTATTATATGCTTTCATCTGTACATCATCCGGGGACTTTTGCCGTCTCCTCGTCCGCCTTTGACAACAAAGTAAACGGAGCCCAGCTGCTGTATCCCTTTCATTTTTATCCTTTACATCACCCTACATACATACCCCCTACGGACCCACCCCCTCTACTCGGCTTCCCACTCCCCCGCGCCTTTACGTAAAAAGGCTCTTCTTCTTCTTCTTCCCCTTCTTCTTCTTCTTCTTCTTCTTCTTCTTCTTCATCTTCTTCTTCATCTCGCCAAAGGGCACTTCACCTACTTATTTCGAGCCGACTCAACCTTCGCCGTGTCACGTACACGTACAGATTATGGCTTTCAACACGGGGATTCCCTCTCCGCTTTTGAAGAATAAATTTCGAGCCTTACAGCTCGAAAATATTGAAATTCCTGGCGTGAGCTCGCGCGAGCTCGCGTCAGCCTGATTAATTAAAAATCTGTCTTGGTTATCCGTCGAAAGATTATCCCCTCGAGTCCATCGGTAGATTGACATTTCTCCATCGAGCTACTGACTTAGTTTAAAGCTCCGGCAATATTACAATAATGGCACTTAACAACAATAATAATCTTTCCGTTCTTATTTAGAATTTCTTATAATGCGCCTCGTCCGATCTGAGCACAAGTCAATTAAGGCTATATTGTCTTTTGCTGCCCCCCTCCTCCCAGAACAAAAAAAAAAAGAAAAAAAAAAAACCATAAACTTATAGCTTAATTATTTGAATAGTTCATAAATAATGTATGCGAGGCATCATCAATGGCTGTCGTTCCAGTTCCAGAACTTTTACGCGTTGCCGTTCCGTAATAAAATAAATAAATAAATAAAAAAAAACAACAACCCTAATATACTGTTGCCGCAGCTATAAATGAAGGATCGCAAGGGTAGACGGAGAACTCCTCATTCCGTACGATATTTCGTATTTATAATTAAAAAAAAAAAAAAGAAAAAAAGAAGAAATCACCGCTACCGGCAGAGCTGATTTGATTTTTATTTCGACCCAATGAGCCGAAAATCTCCAGGAAACCTCGTAAAATCTTGTAAAAGACGCTCACAAGTCATTCGTATTTTGCCCAATTTCTTCTTCTTCTTTCTTTCCTTTTCCTTTTTCATCTTAGTATTAATTTATTCTTAATATTAATGACTGATGCGCATTGAAAGGGAAGCAGGATAAAAAGGGGGAAGAAGAAGAAGAAGAAGAAGAAGAAGAAGAAGAAGAAAGAAAAAGGCCGGTCTTCCGCCTTGGCCGTACGATACACGCTGTATCGGGCCAATGAGAATTCCGACGTTGTTCGGATTATTGGCGGGAGAGGGGAGAGGTTCGTACGGGGCTCGTACGAATCTGTATTGGAATATTCGCGAGGGACGACGAACCCCCCCCCCCGCTCCCCCGCGCAATCATTGGCTTTCGGGATGATGCATCGATTCGTACGTCAGCACCGGCTGCTTAACTTCCGCCTGACTCAGCGGAATACCATGACAATAATACCCTTCGATTATTACAAGATGATTCTTCGCGTTCTTCCCGTGTAACCCTGCATCACCATTATCCTATTAATTATTTATTAGTCTCGTATTAACCGCCGTCAGTTCGGATCACTGGTTCCATCACAAACGATCACGTTCCGGGGGGTATTTTTGGAACCCGTTGCTCACCGTGACCGGGGAATAGTGGGGGGAGGGGGAGGGGGAGAGACGCTTCGCGTACCGTCATCCCGTCGTCCCGTCATCCCGTCATATTCGTATACGTAACGCGAGGGACAGGGAAGCCTATCGGAGCTCGTCCTGTCATTTTTCTTTGTTTACCATCCCTAAGGGCACACGGCACCCTCCACTTGTAGGGGATGGGGGAGTATTGGGTACAAGGCCCCCCCCCTGTCCGACACTGGACTCCGGCTCATCTAATGGAGGCCATCCTCCTTCACAAATACCATTTGCACCTGCAGCCTTTTTTTTAGTTCCGGGAACGGGTAAGGATCGACCGAGGGTGGACGCACTCGAGGAAATCGCCACGGGCCCTCCCCTCCCCCCTTCCTTTTCATAATGATTTTTCAAGGGAAGCGAGGATTTGTATTTGCCGACGAAGTGAGTAGCCGATGACGATGTATCGATCGCTCATTTAACCGACTCGTTGCGATGGGAAGACAATGACGCAATCCAAGCCCGTGCTTTCGAGGCAGAATCGTTGCCAGTCGCCGGAAGTACAATCCACTGCTTCTCACAATACACGAAGCCACGCGTGCATAATAATAATAATAATAGTAATGGGGACTCGAGCTCGTAACTCGACAAAGGACCGCGTATGAATAAAATAGAAAGATTAACCCGACTCGAGGATTGTCCCGGCGCTTCGCGTCCACGCGCACGTCCCCGCAGCCTCTAATTTTACACGTATACGTAAGGAAGGGGGTTATTGGGGGCGCGAGCAGATAAAGGGATCTCGGTCCGAAAGAGTCGTCGCGCTCGTCTCGAGACGTCCACAGACGTCCACAGACTCCGACACGTAGACGGTAGGTAACGCGAGTCCGGCTTAATTGCAATAGAATTTTAATCACGTGCTCTACCTCGCTCGTATACCCCCCCATACCCCCCAACACCCTCGTCCCTCAACCCTTATTACGTATAATAAATAAATTCATTTACCTGGTCCTTCCTTCTCCCCCCCCCGCCCGCCGCCTTTCCCTCTTTCACAATCTTTTTATCTTATTACGATTACGACATACTCGGCTTTCTTACTCCCTACGTATTATTACTACGTTTTTTCTTCTTCTTCTTCTTCTTCTTCTTCTTCTTCGTTTTTTTTCTTTTCTTTTCTCTTTGCTTCGTTAGAATTGCTTTATCAAGTACATTCGTAGAAAAACAAATAGCAACATCTGGACGGCTCATTTATTCTCTCTTCCCTTACCCCTGTAACTTTTAAACTTTCGTCCACGTGCGCCTTCTTCTTTTCCCTTCAAACTTTATTTATTATTTTTACTTATCACGCGAAACCACCGAGAGAGAGAGAGAGAGAGAGAGAGAGGGAGAGAGAATTATGCTCTGATTAAATTCTTTATTAGCCTCGGAGCGTTGCCGAGCTCCGAATTAAAAATTAACCTTCCTCTAGAATTTCTATTTTTAATTCGACAATTCTGACGCTTCGAATCATCGCTCGGTAAAAGATTATATTTTTTTTTTTATATATACACAAAGAGTACGAGCTGAGTATTACTTTTTTTTTTTTACGTTACCAATCCGAAAATCATCTTCTCATCTTACACAAACAAGCAAGAACAATCGGTTGAATCTCGTATTAAAATAATATTTGCATGACGAGTCGTAGAAAAATGTTAACACAGCCTGAGCAAATTTACACATCTTGAGTAAATGTAAACTACAAAACTCAATGCCTGAGAGAGAGAGAGAGAGAGAGAGAGGAGAGGGAGGGTAAGGAGGTGAGATTAGGGTTAGTTTAAGAAGATTAAAAATTTTCACAGATAAATATGAATGAGTTTCATAAGTTTTGAAGAAAAACTTTCCATTCGTCCTTACTCGAAAATGCTTTTGCAACAAGTTATGGCAGGCTCTTTGTCTCTCTCTCTCTCTCTCTCTCTCCCCCCCTCCCAATACCCTCATTGGCTGGATTTCGTAGAGGTAACGCAGAGAAGTTTCGTTCGATCCATAATACTTGACGTACAACATTTCTCTATTATACTGGGAAACTTGCATTTTGCGATACATTATTGCTAATACAATATTTCCCGCTCCTCTTGATTACTCAATTTTCATAATTGACGCTGAACTTATTGCGCGTATAAATCTTAACATGCGTGGTGAACTTCTTGCGTCCGAATGTCCCGTACAAATCCAACGAAAGTCCTTTAATTTTGTTAATTAAACAATGCGCGCTCGTCGAATTTAAACGAAAACTTGGGGCGAATAAAAACTAAACTAGTTTTATTATAAATCGCGACGACCCGTACGCATTATACGGGCTTTAATTATTTTTAATTGTTAATTTGGAATTACGTCCTTGGAGGCGTTGTTTCAATAATGGGTGCGTCGCTCAGGCATATTTACCTTATTTACCTCATACACACCGTTCTGACACCGACTCAAAGCTGCCGGAATAATAATAATAAGAAGAACAAGAACAACAACAACAACAACAACAATATACGATGATATAGGGCACAAGGAATAATTTAAATATATATATATATATATCTATGTAATAATAAAGCAGGTTGTTAATGATTTCGGGTTTATTAATTAACGTGACGTTGACGCTGAATGTTAATAATAATTTTAGTGGGCGGATCGAAGCCACGCGTATTATTCGTAATTATTTCATCAGTTTTGGAAATTTTTTCGGCTCCGGGCTTTTCGGGACAATGGTTTTATATTAGAATTGACGGACGGGTCGATTTAGGAGCTCGTCGAGTACGGGAATTCATCGCGCGGACCAATGTATTTATTATTCCTTTTATCATCGCGCGCGCGCGCACACCCACGTGCATTGAAAATTGACGACCCTGGAATGAAAATGCAGGGAAAATTCAGGGGGGGCGGTAGGGGCGAAAAAGCTCGTGGATTTCGAGTAACAAGAGAGAGAGAGAGATACGTTTCAAACGTGTTAAGCTAATTTTAAAAACTTTAATAATGCAGGTCCCATTACGAGATGGGAGGCTCGCAGTCACCGTTAGATTATCGTTAGAATAAGCCGTTCGTTGTAAGGTTAATGAAAATTTGCCAGTTTCGAGGCCTTCCTCTAATTCTGCTTGTAAATGAGCGCATAAATAGCTGGACGATGGCTTCTGCACGTGGCTCGAGCTAATGGATCCTCATGGGTTGAGTGATCGTGGTGGGTGGCCGGTTATCGAATACTAATAATGAATCAATCGAAAAAAAGGAGATCGACGCGTATCGGCTGCTATCGGCTGTGTCCTTACCCTCCTCCCAACTCCAATTTACGTAATCGGTATCGCTTCCAAAGTCATCGCTCGCGTGAGCTCTTCAGAGGCAGAAGTGAGAGAGAGAGAGGGGGAGAGAGAGAGATTCCCTTTGTAAATCAAGTCGCCACGATTATTCGACCATACGTTCGATTGTCCTTATGTAGTAGCCGAGGCCTCTTGAAAGGAAGGCCGGGGGCTTCCTGGCCATTGGGAAAGGGGCTCGCGGGACAGCAGCCTCTCGAGCCCAGCAAGCAGCCGTTTATCATTTATCATTTATCATTTATCGAATCGAAGCCACTTGCCACGCGAGCCTACAAATCCGAGCGCAGCTACGCCAACGCGATATTCCAAATCCTATTATTTATTAGTCATTGTACGCCCGTGACAAGTGCCAACGAAACTTCAATTCATATTACTCAGACGGTGGACTCAATAATAACAATAATAACAACAATAATAACAAATAAAACATTCGTTGCTCGGAGAGTGGGCGGGAGCGTTTGCTTAGCGTGGCTAAGGAATCCACGATGATTTCAAGCTTTATAATAAATCGTTTGAGCATCTGTTATTTTAATATTAATTACAATACAATGCAAACACGCACACTCTCTCTCTCTCTCTCTCTGTATGTTTGTTATGTCGCGCCGTGTCAATAATCTAATGATCCTCTAATTCGCTGGCTTAATCAAACAAAATACACACAATCTTAAGAAACCAGCCGGTTATTACGAGTACTGTAGTAACAAGACTCTTTTTTGCTTACCCGTTTGATTACTTATTTCCATTTGGGTCTGACCTACGATGGCATTCGGGATTCCTTTATTTATAAATTTTTCATGAAAACACGGCGCGATAGCTTTTGTTCGCAATTGATTATTGTCTGCGGCCGGCCCGTTTACCAAAAAAAACACAATTTCCGTTTATCTAATTAGACAATGCCTAGAGAAGTTTCGGGGCTCCCTCCTTACGCAATGACCCCGAATAAACGTTATTTACCACGACCCGCTGCCCCTGTGTAATAAACCCCATTTGAGAATTATCGTCTAACAGTGTTGGGTAGGAGAGTGGCGTTGGTTTGTCTGCGATTTAACATCCCGGAGGTTGTAAATAAATAAATAAATAAAATAACAAAAAAAAAAAAAAGACAATGGGGCGTCAAATACGGAAAATACGTACGAAATACCGTACGGTAAGTACGGTTAATGAGTAAATAAGCCACGGGGGGGCTTAGTATAAATCGCCGAACGATTAGTTTTATAAAATCGAGGCGGCCAATGGCTTTACGACTCTGCTAACGCCTACTTAATTCCCGAAACCAATGGATTAGGGGTGACCTTAGGGTGAAGCCCGTTTGAAGCCCGTTTGAGTCCCTCGCCGTGGAATGAGTTCGGACCTACGCGGACATACGATTGTCTCTTACCAATGGTTCGAGCGAGTCGTCTCAGAGGCGCGGTCACGGGCTATCGTAATGATCTACGAGTACTCGGGCCAAGCAAGCTCCGTGGACGTTATTGACCCGGCATTCAGCGCGGCTAGGCCAATGTTAACTGGTCGGGAAAACTACGTTCTGTCGTAGGGAGCAAGTAGTAAAAGCCCATAAGGAACGGCCCATAGTCGGTCGGATCTGTCGAATTACGTGTCGCGCGACGCCGCGTCTCGATTAATCATTTACGTAACGAGTGAAATCGGCCAATTCTTAGCCCGTTAAAATAATCCATTTTCGATGAAATCCCGTGTCGCCGGGCTCGCGCGAACGGGACTGACCGCGGATGCCGGCGCTATGGTTGTTTCCACCGGCTCGTTACCAGGGACGGTTAATTGCGCCCGGACGTCGATTAAACGGAATAATTGGTATCCGGGCCGGCTGCACTTGACCGTCCCCCGGCAGAAAGTATCGTCCTGACGGGATAACACCGCCGGCCAATTCGCTTCCAGCCGAGCAGCGCTCCCGTCAGCGCTCCCGTCAGCGCTCCCGTCAGCGCTCCCGTCAGCAGCTCGTGGCCCCCAAGGTAGTGACCCGACTCATAATTGGCCTTCGTTGTGACGGCGCGATTGTTTTTGACGACAAGCCGCTGCAATTATCCGCAATGAATTTTCATAATTCCAGGCACCTTTGCCGTTGACCGCGACCGCGTCATCTACCTACCTCCCTCTCCCCCTCTGTCGTTTAATCCGCAGATAGAAATTGTTCGGAAAATCCACACCGAGGAGTAGGACGAGGTAAGCCCCGCCCACGCGACACGCTTATCATTATTACGAGCTTACGCGAAGCTCGCGAAAACTTTTCTCATATTTATGGATGAGCTTGGACGCGGTGAGCTCTCCCACTGTCTCGCTCGGCTACGCGGACTATGGAATTTAAACTATTATACGTTACAACGCAATATGCATAAGCTAATGGAAAGCGCGAGACTCCGATAACCCCCTTAACCCTTCCTTAACCCCAATAACCTATCCCGACCGAGACTATTTGCCAGGCAATCCGATCCCGCGCGCGTCGCCCTTAATAATTACGGGGAGATTCATTGGGGGGCAAGTGGCGTGATTCGCAACGTCGCTGACGTACGCGAGATGAACGAAAGGCTCGAGGACTGAGAATAAGGGCAGGATTTGTCTTGTGTGTTGCAGATCGCAGCGAGGCCGACTACGCTCATCGCATGATGATGCAGAAGGGAATAGCGCTTTCCTGGCTACTGCTGGCCACCTTGGCCGCCGTAACCGTCTTCGACCCCGTCGACGCTCTACCTTACACGTGAGTCTCTCCCTTCCCGCAGCACTCCTCCAGAGAGTGAGAGAGAGAGAGAGTGAGAGAGAGAGACTACGGACTCGTCTACCGGACAATTAACGACAACATTATTACTAATGAGTCCGAGAAGCGGCTTAATTATTTATAATCGGGCCTCTTATAATTCTTCTGATTCTTATTCTTGTGGACCTTGGAGGTCTTGTCGACGCGCCATTGATTCCTAGAGGGCGCCATAAAGTAATGAGGGGAGTCGCATCGGGGTAGACGTTAAAAGTGAGGGGAAGGATGTTTTTGGCGATTCCGGTGCGTTTGGGAGCGTAATTTCACTGCGTAAATCAACTGATATTGTGCAGTCGGGCGATATTCCCCGTTATTGCTTTAGCCCGTTATCGATCAGTATCGATTAGTATCGACTTACGCGTGTAACCAGGGCCGACTTTTCCCCGACGGTTTCACCACCCCCCCCCCACCCCTAGTTTCGTAAAACCCCGTAAAACGAGTGTAAAATCGATTTCCCCAACGGAAGCATTGCCGGATAAAGGCAAGAACCGCAACAGGAAACACAAACTAAAATCAAATAAAACAACGGGGGGGGGGGGGGTAAATGTCGTACTCGCTAAAATTCTTTACTAGATCAATACCCCCCTCCTCCTCCTCCTCCACCCAAGTTCTCTAGCCGCCGTCTCGTCCAATTCCAATTAAATTGTGAATGAAACGCGTATAACGGAGACGAAATAACTTGATTCCCGATTACGTACTTACATTTTACAATAACCCCAAAAGATGCGCAACGCCGTACCAAAGGTATTTTTCCGTAAAACCGCCGCTTATCGCAGGCTGAGTGACTCGAGCCGTTTTAATGAATTTTCCTCAATTTCGGGCCCTTGCAGTACAAAGCTTTCCGAGAATTAGAGAACAACTGTCTCGGATCCCGTCTTCTCCAGAGCCGAAAAAAATTCCCCCTCGTTATTTATTACCTCGAAGAAAGTGGACAATACCGCTTTTTTTTCCGTATTAAAAAATTCTTACGACCTTCAAGCTCCGCATTCAATTTCTATTCAATACGTTCGTCCACGTGTGCGTGTGTGTATATATATATATACATATATATATATATACATATGAGAATCCCTTAAAATCTACGTTTTTTTTTTTAATACGTTGTACGTAGAATTATAAACATTCCGTTCTCGAAAGTAGCTTTTCCGGTATAATGGTCGATGCCCCCCCCTCTCCCTCCCACCCTCCCTGCCAGGACATCAAGCACGAATTCTTCCCTTTATTTATCCGAAGCACCGACACATGTAAATGCGAAAAAGAACGCAAAAACTAAAGAAAAAAATAACGCTCCCGTAGATAGGAATTGAAGTGACAGCGAGTCATGTATAAAGAAGAAGAAGAAGTAGAAGAAGTAGAAGAAGAAGACGAGGAAGCTAATGGGATGCGAATGTGGTAGAATGTATTACGACGCGTTAATATTAAAATGCGCGCACGTGTAAATGATTGAAGGGAAGGGTGGGCGGTTGCGTTTGAAATTTAATAAATGTCTATGTTTTGCATTGTACAGTAGATCGCGTACTCTTTGGAACCAGTTCCAAGAAGATTATCCGGAGGCAGCCCAGGAGCTTCTGGACAGAATTGAGAATTTGGCTGTGTTCGTGCAGCCGGACAAGTAAGTGATGCCGTGTAAATAATTCCCGTGCGACTCGGCTTGACGCTTAAGGCCGCGCCCGGCTCCACCACCCGATAACCTTTACCCCGGCAACACTAATACAATGACCGGCAGGTGTCGGCGATTACATTCCCTACAACGTAAATTCACGCAAACGCTCTAATCTGTCAAAACCTCACGATTACCTTTATTTAAATTATAAATCCCCGTCCCTTGAGAAATAATGTTCCAAGACATGAGATAGATAAATTTTTAATGTACGTATATATATATACGTATATATATATCTAGACGTATAAATAAGTAAAAACCTAAATATGCGTAATAATAAATATTAAAATGGATTTGGAGTATAGGGGACGGCTGACCGATTCTGGACTCGTTCACTGTTGCAGTACGAAGCGCGGACTCGACCTTGGACTGAACCGCGGCTTCAGCGGCAGCCAGGCGGCGAAGCATCTCATGGGCCTCGCAGCGGCCAATTACGCGGGCGGGCCAGGTCGGAGGCGCCGCTCCGAACAGGCGTAAAGAGATCCAGCGACGTTCAGCCAACCGCCACCCCCCCCCCCCCCCCATCCACCTCCCCGCAAACTCCACCTCTGGTCCGGGATAACGACCGTAGGACGAGCCTCGGCGCTTCCCCCCCCTCGGATTGACATATTCCCCGCTGCGCTTTGTGAGGAGGGCCGAAAATCCTCCACGCTACCTCCTCCTCCTCCTCCTCTTCCTCCTCTACCTAAGTATCGGCGCTGCTTTCGACCTATCACTGCTCCATAATTCTAGTCAATTGAGTTACAAAGAGTCGCGCTTTACGTACTTCCTTAAAAATTAAGAATCTCCTGCCCAATTTACGTTATCTCATCTCTTACGTCACTCTTGCGGCTTCTTTAAACTACTCGCTACTTACTTCAAATACGTTGTTAAAGCCCAACGAAAGCATCTACTTATCTAGCAAAATTAAATAAATAAACGAATCCGTATTTAAATAAACAAATAAATATATATCTATGTTTACATATATATATATATAGATAGATAGATAGATAGATAGATAGATAGGCAGATAGATAGAGATAGATAGATAGAGATAGATAGATGTATAACGTGAGCGTACATGCGTTAAGAAGGAAATATAAAAAGAAAAGTATTGGAACGGGTGCAATGTTAGAGGAGAGAAAAAAAGAGAGATTTCGGCGTATGGCCGCCGTGTATTTACCATTTACCATTTACTATTTACTATTTACTATTGTATACGCATCTGCGTGAAGGCAGTCGTAGGGGTAGAGAGGCGCGCACGCGGATGCGTATGAATGTTGTTGCTAAATAAAAATTATTTTATCGAGGAGGCGAGCGCGGAGACCCTCGGGCCTCGGGCCCCGGGCCCCGGGACTCACCGCTAAACAAATACTCTATTGGCACGGGATCGTGCCCACGATCGCCGTTAATGCCTGTCTTGTCACGGCCGCAGTTATTCGCTTCGTACGCTTATGAGTATCGGGTGTCGCTCACGAATAAAGATAAATTTTATCCAAGCCTTTTATCTATGCCCCCGCATATCTACATACACACACACACCCACACACACACGAGTACACGCCCACGCACCCACGCACCCACGCACATGTACTTATACGTATATATTTTTAATCGGAGTTGCGGTCAGTGTTGACGCCCAATTACGTTACGCAGAATACAAAAAAATAAAAATAAAATAAAATGAAAGAAAAAAAGAAAAAAGAAAAAAGAAAGAAGATGTACGGCATGCCCATTACAGAATATAATTAAATGCCCGATTTCACTTGGCGTGTCGGAGATTGTCATGGCATAAAATGATATTATATACAACGGCGCGTTATCGCATACTGTATTATGATGTACCAAAGAAAAAACTGCAATTACGGTCGATCCTTAGGTAGAGGAGAGTTTTCATTATAATTTTAAGGGAACTGCTTGGTGACTCCTGACTCCTCGAAAGAATTTTCCTTTGGCTATTTATTTCCCGACGTATCCCGTTTCGTGTTTTTTTTTTTTTTTTTTTCTTTATCCCCCTTCTTTTTCCAAGAAAAAGCCCATTACTAGATCGGTTGCGATGCTAAAACGTAGGGAGATTATAATCCCTTTCGTCTAATGTGTCTAACGTTTCGCCTGAGAATCGAGAATAAGGAGTAAGAAGTAATTGTAGGAAATGTTTAGCGACCGACGATTCCGCATCGATGTTTCATTCAATCTTTCTTTCTTCTTATACATGTGCGTATAATATATAGATCGACGTTACTCACCCCGAACCTCACCCGACTTATGGAATATAAAGATTATTACTATAACTTATTGCTGTATCGACGTAAATTTTATCGTTCCTATGCAGATTGATGGACCAGAAAGAAGCAAATAATTATATATGTATAGACGTACGCGCGTCGGAATCGGAAGGGAGATTAATTTTAAAAAGGGGGTGCACAACTGCATTTTACTGTACTACGTTTAGCCTTTTATTTTGCAAATAAGCAAGATTTATTAACAACAACAACAACAACAACAACGGAAGCAGCAGCAGCAGCAGCAGCAGTAGTTAGTAGCAGCAGTAGTTAGTAGCAGTAGTGGTAGTGGTAGTGGTAGTGGTAGTGGTAGTGGTAGTGGTAGTGGTAGTGGTAGTGGTAGTAGTAGCGGTAGTAGTATAAATAGTAAAAGCGTCAATCGGCTTCGTTATAATATGCTTATTGGAACAAATGGTTTCCTTTCCATTTACAATTTTACGGATTCGTACCGCTGCCACTGCAGATGACCGTCGCTGTTGTTTTTGTTTGTTTTTGTTTGTTTTTTTTTGTTTTTCGTCGTTTCTTCGCTCCTCGGACGGAGTATCGCATCTCATTGTAACGTACCCACCTCAATTCTCCAGCTACGCATAAATCAAGCCAACAATAATAATAATGATAATGATAATGACGACGACGACGATGATGATAACAAATGATAATGATAATAGAATCAGCGTTAGAAGATTAAGCTGTATTTTGATAAGACGGGATTATTTACTTGTAGATTAGATTTATCTCGACGCGCTTGCACATTTTATTTAGGGCAGAGGCTGCAAACTCCCGACTCCATGAGCCACGAGTTGCATTGGAAAACAAGCGGCCCGTCTTACCGTTTACCGTTTACCGTTTTTATTTTGAGTTTTTCAGACTCACTCCCTCGGCCACCCACTTGCCCCGCGCCACACACACGCAGACACATACACCCGAGCACAGCGCCATATTAGCTCTTGTTAGCTCGCTCTCCTTTTCTCCCTCCCCCCCTCTCTCTCTCTCTATCTCTATCTCTATCTCTATCTCTATCTCTCCCCCATCTCTCCCCCCATCTCCCCCCATCCCCATCCCATTATCGTTAATTCCTAAAAACTAGATTTATCCGCGTAGCGTATATAAAAATCGCAGCAACGATCTAAATAAATAGTCTGTGTAATCCCATATGCCCATATTACTGGTGTTAGTATATTACTCGACCGGCATCAACTAATTAGCCAATTTAAAAAAAAATCAATATTCAACCAGTACTATTGTTGTTGTTGTTATTATTATTCGGCCAACGAGTCGTCGGCGTATTTCTAGAAACAAATTATCGCCTATTTATTTTGCGTCCGATCGGCGATCTTATCGATCATTGTGACTCGTTTGCGACTCTTCTGGAGAAAAGTAATTGTCACGCGTTGAATGTGTGTAATGCGAGGCTCGTTTAATAATTTATCAATTAAACCTTACACCCGATTTACGTATTTGCTAAATTAAACGAAGCGAAAGCCTCTAAGCTTCGCTGCTGGTAATTTTCCTTACGACCTGACGCAGTCAGTCAGTCAGTCAGTCAGTCAGTGATCGCGCGTAAGTTTCTTGAATATTAACAATATTTACAGGCGCGTTTTGAGTTAACGGAAGAAAAAAAAAACGGCATGTCGAGCGGCATGGCAAGTGCCGCTATTCCCTTCGATTGGAAAAAATAACGAGCGGCCGACTACTCGTTTAAATATTTTATCGACGTTTTTTGTTTTTTTTTTTTTTTTTTTTTTTTGTATGCCACGAGATACCGAAAGTACAATGATCCATCCATCCATCGGTGTCGAGGGGCGCCGTCGTTTCAATGTGGTGAGCACGTGAAGTCGCGTGACAGTCAGGCCCGATGTATTCCTTAGCGATACATGATGGTTTCGCACCTATTTTTTTTTTTTTTCCCTTCCTCCTCTGCTTCTTCTTTTATTGTTATTATTATTACTATTACTATTACTACTACTATTATTATTATTGTTATTATTGTTATGTAATAAACAGACCTTATTAAAAAAAAAAAAAAGGAGGGACTCTTGTTCTTCTTTTATTATGGTAATAAAATGCTAACAGGAACAACCGAGTCTTATCATCATTTACCATCCTTCTCTTCTTTATATTTATACGAATGAGCAACGAGTGTACTTTTATATTGTCAAATTATATTTTTACACCGAGCGTGCATTGAGCGTATTGTTTTGAGCGTATTTACATAATTGGTCGCTGCCATTGATCGACAGACAGCGAATTAACCACAACCACGTTCATTACTTTTCTTCGTTTTTGTTCAGCCTACCGTAAATGCCCATGAGCAAAGATAATGATTTTTTAATTGAAAAGAATAGCTTTTTACAATTAAGCTTGAGGTTTTTTTTTTTTTTTTTTTTTTTTTTTTTGGATCGATTTTACAGGCAATTAGCCTTACGGATTGTCTGTCCAATTGTCGCATTGCGTGATTTTTAAGCGAACGCATACACCGTCGTAATAATACAACCGAATGTATATGATTTAGATATGACGACTTGTATTACGATTTATTTTCCTTACAAGTTTCGGATTTTATAAGAAAGATGTTGTACGTTGTAGCACCGGGGCGAGGTTATTCGGGCACAAATAAGAAGAGAGGGGGGAAACAAGGAGCTGCGACAGATCGTTAAGCCTTAACCGAGTTATATCGTGGTTATCGTGATCAATAACGACGAAACATTCGAGGCCAGAAAGGGAAAGGATTCTTATAAACAATGAGTTTGTTATTTTAGAGTCGAGTTTAATTGATCGCGGATACCGCTTGGCAAAATTTTTGAATGTACGCACGGCCGTCGTGTCAGTGAAAGAGAGATAGAGAGAGATAGAGAGAGATAGAGAGAGAAGGAGATAGATAGATAGAGAGAGAGGAGGTTAGTCGACGGAGAAAGGTGGCTTTTAATATAGAGTTAAAAGGAAAGTACGTAACGCGCAGGAGAGGCGTCGGAGGTCGGATCGCGCGTCCCTCAAGTATTTCGCGAGTGCGGGGCGGGATGGGCAAAAGGATCGAGATGATCCGCTCTGCTGATCAGAGACGGTCTCGCGCGTTCCGTCGATCCTGATACATCGGCCGACTGCTGCCAGCGGCGTAAGCCTAAGCCCATTGCCTAAGGATATAGGAGGTACGTATCGTCGTGAGCCACGGCGGAGCGTTAGGAGCGTAAGCGCGAGGTTGGGCGGGAGGGAGGGAGGGAGGAGGGCGCTGCGATCGCTCAGACACAGAGACAAATCGCCAGTCGACCGAGAGGTTTCACTGCAGAAATAACAGTTGGCGAACGCATGCGCCTCTTCGTATCCTCTCGCTCCCACCCCCTCCCGTAACCCCCCTCTCCGTCACTCTCTCACTCACTCTATCACTCGATCTATCACTCTATATATATATAGCTCTCTCTCTCTCTCTCTCTTCATCCAGCCATCCGTACACGTATAAATACGTATAAAAGGCTAGGTAGGGCTCAATGTTTGTAACAATTAGTGCCGAAAAAAGCGTGGTAAGGAGGGAGGCCGTCAACTACCGCTCGCTCTCCAGTCGGGCAATTTGAATTTGAATTCGAATTCTCATCGGTGCGATCCAAGCCAGGTAAGAGGCGAGCCACTCCGCCCCCCCCGTCCCCCGTCCCACGTCCCTTCCGGCCAAACGGCACTGCGCGTACCCGTTCGACGGGCCGGACCCCCCGCGCACTCCCCCCTCCCCCCGCGCACTCCGTCCGCCAGAAACGATCCCGTGCAGAAACCACGTATCCCATTGTTGCAAATGTTTATAAAGCTTTGGAATTCCGGAATGCGAGAGCGTTCCTCTTAATAAACTGTTTTATAAAGCAATTAGCGATACCCGTTGTCTGACTATAGTCCGGCCGCGGGCCGAGACCGCTCTCTCGACCGTATATCTCAGCTTGTCCATATATCCGTACCAGTCGATACTACATCCGTAATTACCGACAATTATTTTTATTAAATTCCTCGAGATTTCCGTTGAGCATTTTCACTTCTCGCCTCGATGATAAATAATAATAATAATAATAAGTTTATCGTCCCAATAAGCCTTTCGGCTCGGAACACTCATTCGACGCTCAATAAATTAATCCCAATTATAATTATTAGCCTCTCGTGTCCCTAACCTTCCCCCCCCCTCCCTCCCTCCCTCTCAGGCCCCTTAGTCACGCATTCCAAGAGATTTTTTTATTTTTTTTTTTATTTTTATATGCAATACCGTTAATACCGTTTGTTATATTAATAGCCGGCTTGTTTTTTTTTTTTTTTTTTATTAATCTGCAATTTTGAACGACATGTTTTGCAAAAACATTTTTTTTTATCTCTCGCTCTCTCTCTCTCTCTCTCTCTCTCTCTCGGAGTCTTTCTTTATCTCTAAGAATACGCCCGTTTTTTAAGTCAATTGAAAATCTAATGGATTTAATAAGTATTAATTGATATTGATGCGAGATGAAGAGGCTCCTTGATATTTCGCTCGTTGGCTAAATACATCGTAAGCAGGCAATGACAATTCCCATAAAGTCCACGTCGTATAACCGCGGAAATGAGATTTATGAAGGGAGAAAGGAATACTATTACATTACGGCATACTTTACGTGAATTAGATTTGTCGTTTGCAATAACGAATATTGAAAGCGGGAGCTCGCGAATGAAGAAGATCGATCGGTAATGAGGTATTCCCTCGGGGGGAATCAACAAAGCCAATGATAATCCACGAGATAGATAGAGAGAGAGAGAGAGAGAGCTTTTTATACCCAGAAAGAAGCGAGGCTCGGTTGACGGCTGAGTCGACGAATAGGCATTTAAAGTATGTAAAGTAACGACGTCGGGTCGTCGATTCGATAAGCCGGACTCGAATTACCGAGTTTTTCGCGCAACCTGACGGGATCCCGAGGTTATTGGGGTTATTGGGGTTATTGGGGTTATTGGGGGTGGGTAATAACCGAAGGATATTTATTTATATTATCAAGCTAGGGGGGGAATAAAGAAACGCTCGTACGCGCTAAGGACTATGCAGAGCAGCAGCGTATTCGTCCACGGCTTCCGTCCGGGGAAGAGAAAAATATGCGGGACCGTCGTGGTTCTGGGACTCATCATCGGCTCGGTCCTGCTAGCCCACGCGGCCTTCGGCGAGAAGGAGAAGAGAAGACCCCTGGACAAAGTGTTCTTCGTGAGTAGACGCCCGTCCGACAGAATTACGCCTTGGGGTTATTGGGACCGGCTCTGAGACCTGTCGATGTGTTTGTGTGTGTGTGTTTTTTTTAGGTTTTCCGACACGGCGACCGGACCCCCACGGAGACCTACAACAACGATCCTTACATCGACTACAAGTGGACCGACGGATGGGGATCCTTAACCAAGGTCAGTAGCCGGGTAGCAAGGGGTAGCGGCCCCACCCTCGCTCTGGAGGGTCCTCATGCCATAAGGCCATAGAAGGTCGGCGGGAGGTTATTGGGTCCTTGCGAGGGGTAGCGAGGGGTAGCGAGGGGTGTTTGGGTCTCGTCACTATGGGCAATCGATTTGCAGAAGGGGATGGGCCAGATGTTCCGGCTGGGCCAGTGGATACAGAAGGAGTACGGCTGGATGACCGAGAACAGGTACAGCAGGGAGAGCACGATGGTAAACAGCAGCTACTCCGAGCGCTGCATCATGTCCGCCCAGGCTCTCCTCGCCGGGCTTTATTACGAAAAGGACAGCTTCGTGAAGGACCTGCCCTGGAGGCCGATACCCGTACACTACCTCCCCAAAGCCATGGACACGGTACGTACGATCTTCTCATCTTCTCGTATCGCTCGTTATCCCGGTTGTTACTCTTCGATACGGCCGATGCCTCGTGTGTATTCTCCCTCCCCCGCCCCCCCCCACCCACTCCCATCCCACTCCCATCCCACTCCCCCAGCCCCCTACAAATAGCTCGTAAAATATTAGCTCGAGATGTTATCTTCTTGAAGAATGTTGCGGCTGTATTTGTCAAGGCCGAGGAACCGATTAGACGGTGTAGGGTTACGCAAGCTCAATTGTCTTTTGTCGTAAGCAAATTGCCGTCGTCGTTATTGCCGCCCCGTAAACACGGACATGTTTAATACATAATATTCGGCGCCGTGGCGAGCCGAAAGAGCTCTAAGCTGTCAAAAGCTGTGTGTTTGCTCGCCGTTTCTTAGTCCGCCCTTCTCTTCCAATTATTGCTTAATACGCTGTTTAATCAATGATTAAATAATGATCCCCCCACCCCCCCCCACCCCAACCCCAACGCCGTCGGGCTTATCTTTACTCTTTATCTGAAGGTTCGCCTGCGAGCTGAGAAATCGTACCGACGGAGACGTTCCGTCCGCATAATTGTCTTGTGCATTTATGTACTTATCGATCGATCGATCGATAAGATCGATTTAATTTCGACTTTAATAAGGGCGAGGGCGAGGGCGAGGGCGACGGTTCTCGTTAAGGTAAATATTCTTTAACGAGGTTGCAGATGCTGGTCGCGGGTAAGCCCTGCCCGACGTTGATGTCCGAGCTCCGTCAAGCGTACCGCAACGAATCCGACATGTCGGACGTGCCCCTCAAGAATTACTACAAGGAGCTTTCGAAAATCACGGGACAGAAAATGAGGACGATAACGGACCTCGAGTTTCTCTACAACACATTGGAAATCGAGGTGATGACGATATCGACGATACATCTATATACATATATATACATATACATATACATATATATTAAACAACGATATATTAATTTGAGGGCTTTGATTATATATGTTCTGGGAGAGCAGGAGATGCACGGCCTGATACTTCCTCCGGAGATAAAGAAGTATTACAATTCGGAAATGAGAGAGATAGCCGCCCGAAGTTATTCCCTGTTCACGAGTAATAAAGTCCAGCAGCGGTTGCGCGCGGGTAAGTAATAAATAAGATGTAAAGTTAACTTTCGACTGATGTTTGTGCTGCTGCTGCTGCTACTGCTACTGCTGCTGCTGATGATGATGATGATGACGTTACAGGGCCGCTGATGAAGCACATCCTCGAGGAGATGAAGTACGGGAGCAACAGCAAGAGGAAGCTCTACCTCTACTGTACCCACGACGTAAACATTGTCGGTATCTTACGGGCGATGGGTTTCACCAACGAACTCTTCAAGCTCGACATCGGCGTCACCCTTATATTCGAGTCGCTCCAGGTCGCCAGAGGTCAAGAGCGAGAAGTTCGAGTGAGTCGGAAACACGTCGATCCCTGCCGATTATCTCTGCCGAATCATAACTCCTGCCCTTCATACGGATATAATTGCCGCGATTAATTTCCTCTAACCTCACGATGCATTGTTGATCGCATTTCGATTGATTTTTAGATAATTCGGATAATTAATTATTAACTTGTGCCGAATCCGTCAAGCGGCACGCAATTATAATATTAACAATTACGTATCATTGTTAGCATTCGTGTGTAGAAAAGAATGAAAGAAAGAAAGAAGGAAGGAAGGAAGGCACGTTTGGTTGATAGAAATCTTGTGTTACAGGTATCGATGCTGAATAACACTGACACGACTGAGCCCCATCCCCTGAAGATCCCGGGCTGCGAGAACAATTGCCTCCTCGATGACTTATTCAAGATCTGGGAGAGCGTTCTTCCGCTCGACTGGGAATCCGAATGCCAAAATAATAATAATTAATGATAATTATAATGATAAGGATAACGATGATGATGATGATGATGATGATGATGATGATGATGACGATGATGATGATGATGATGGTGTTGGTATTCGTTTTAGCGTTTACGATATTTTACGACCAGTATAATAGACTTTGAAGGAGAAGGAGCTTGGGCGAGCATACGAACCGTTGAAATACTCTGGAAAAAAAAATTTTTTAGAAAGAAATCGATAATTATCGTTGTTGGGTTCGCCGTCGCGTACCTTGGATCCCAAGGGACACGGACAGCTTGTCTTATTGGGGTTATTGGCGAGCGGTTAGGTGGTTATTGGGGTGGGGAGGATGGGGGAGGTTATTGGGGAGATAGGGGTTCAGATAGGTAGCGCTCGTTTGTTTCGTTGTACGTAACGTGACGACGGCTCTGGCCCCGTAAACATCGCTCGGCATGATCGACGGCAGCGGCTAACCTTACTCGCCCGTATCACCGACCGATCTATCCTTCCCTCGCATTCCCGATCGTCGCTTCGAATGATGGAAAAAGGTAGGGGCGGCGACGAGCTCGGCGAGCGGCTCGGTCACTGAGTTCTCTGAGCGGCAAATAATATTTAAGAGACGTCGTCCTGGCCGAGAGGGTCGGCATCTGCGTCAGCGGGTCGGAGCGAGAGGGAGAGGCCCGGTGACGGTGAGCAGACGCGGCTAAGGAGGTACAGGCAGTGGATCCTCGCGCTGCTGAACTCGCTCGCGGGCCGGTTAAAGGAGACCTTCTCGGAGCTGGACGTCCGCCGGGCGTTGAAGGCGCTCGAGTCGATGCTGCGTTTCGGCGACGGGGAGGACGGGGCCGGCAAGCGACAGCCGCGCCGTTGCCATCACCGGCACTGCAAGTCACGTGACTACGAGATACCGACGAGGAGGTCGCGCGGACCCCCGGCTCCCCACCACGCGGGCAGATGCCCGACCGGAAAGGAGCCCAGGAACACCTACTGCGCCTGCCACCGGCAGATAAAGCAGTGCTGCTGCTGCAACTATCAGAAGCACATCGAGGAAGACTTGCGTCATAGGATTAAGAATCTCCCGGATTGTAAGTACAACAGCGTTAGGCCAATGTAGATGGGTCGGGTGGTGCAGCGCTCGCTTGCAGATACGTTCGCCCTCCGAGGTCGCCAATCCATTGTACGTAAAAATTATGTAGCGTAATAAGGCTCGTTTGTAAGGATGGCTGTCGATAATGATAATAAGCGGTGTGGTCGGTGGGAGGCTTGGGGTTAGACGGAGATCCCGAGACGGCTAACTCTCGGGTCGCTTCGCAGATACGGGGGAGTGGCGCTTCACCAGGAGTCAAGCCGCCCTCGAAGCCTGCGCCCTGCTCAATGCCGTGATGCTCGTCGACTCACCGAGGGAGTGGCGCTCCCAGCCAAAGTCGAGCACGAGGTGATGCCCTCCCGGTCGCCAGAGAGACCTTGCGGGAGAGGGCCCGGGGAGTCGGGGAGGTGACAAGACACGCGCGCTCCTATAGGATTCGGATCATTCCAATTGCGCCTCCGATGTCACTCGCACGGGGCCGTTATCTGCCATCGGGCTAGCCTTACGATCATTGATATTGTTATTTCAACGTGATCTCTAATGGGAAAAGTGATCCTTCCCCCCCCCCCCCCCACGTTAGCACCAGCGACGTTAACATAAAATAATAACGACGTCGAATAAAGTTTAATGAACGATAATATCGAGACGAATGTGTCCCGAGCGAGACCCGGACAAGCGCTTCTTTTTATCGGTCCCACGGCCCGGCCGCCCTCCTTTCGCCTTACTCGATCATCGATCATCGATCATCGATCAGCCTCGCCATCGACTCGCTCCCGCGCCTTCGACTCGCTCCGCGCCTTCGAAATCCCAAATCGAACTTGCCAGCCTTACTTGCGATTCGTCAGAGAGAGAGAGAGAGAGAGAGAGACGCTCAACCCCAATATAACCCCAATAACCCACTGCATCCGCTAATTCTATCTTATTCTAACCGATGTTTTGTAAATTATTCAGTTATTACTTTTAACGATGTCTCATGTTGTATTAGAATGTATTTTTTTACTAATAAAAGCCAATGAAACATATTCTCTATCTGTATTATTATCATTGTTGTTGTTGTTGTTGTTCTTGTTATTATTATCATTATCATTATTATCATTATTATTACCCACTCGCGTAAGAACACTCTGGAATGCATTCTTATTATTATTCTTTATTATTATTATTATTATTAATAATGTAATTAATGTTAATGTAAGTAATAGTTTTATAGAAGTGGGAAAGAAAGAAAGAAAGAAAGAAAGAAGGAAAGTGTAATTATTGCGTATTGGCTGGAACGAAGCGATGCGATCCCCCGGGAATTCGTCGGGAGTTATCATCAGCCGAAGCATTCGTAATAATAAATATTTATAAAGCCGGCCTCGATAAGCAATGCGCGGCCGTGGCTCTTCTAATGACATTCTGAAAAGACGTTAGAGCCCGCGGGCAATGCGTTCCCGGCAATCCGAGCAATCTCGGCAGCGATTGGCCACTCGATTCGCTAATCTCTTCTCGGAATCGGGATAATACCCCGGGTCCGGACAGAAATAGCCAATTTCAGCGGATAAGCTTTATTATTCGGGCATTTTAAATGGATTATTTTCGCATTCTTCGGAAATAGGAATCCGAAGGAGAAGAAGAAGAAGAAGAAAGAGGGGGATTTTTTTATGCGTGAATCAGATGTTTGGGTGGGGGCCGGGAGGGGGAGAGGGAACTGAAATAAAAGAAAAACAAATAAATAAATAAATAAATAAATAAAGGGTCGAGGATGACGGTAATATATTATTGGCTTAGGAGAGCTTAGGCGGGATATAGCTCGATCTTGGATCTGATTGATAACGTAAAAAGAAGAAATCAATGAGATTGGATGAAATGTCTTGAATGGGGTGGGGAGGGAGGGAGGGAGGGAGTTCTGTCGATGTTTATAATTTGTAATAATTATAAAGAGTGAGAGGCGAATGAGTTTCCCCTCATCGTCCGTAAGCGTCCAATGGGCATTGAAGCTCTCCGTGGGCGTTGATCTGCATAAATCATCATCCTCGGCATGGTTCCGTTCGCGCTAAAGCCATTCCAAGCTCATTATTACGTTACGGGGCGGACATGAAGAAAAGCCTTTAAAAACATTATAAAGGTAATGCAGTGGCCGTTAACGGGCCCAGTTCATTGTAATTCGTTTGCGAAAACCATATATATATATATATATATATCTACCCCTGACGCTCCAAATAAAAAAGAAGCGAAAGATATATAAAATTATAGAGAGAGGCGGGGGGGGGGGAGGAAAGTAGCGAGAGCAGCATACCAGCCTAACAAGTGGAGGGTAAATATTTTCAGACTCTTTTCATATTTTATATCAATTTTTATTGTAATCAGCGGGCTTCGGCCGCGCCAGATAAAGCAACCTGTCTTCGTCGAAGCTATTTATTTCATTCCTACGTGTGCTTTGGAGGCGCTGATGAGGCGCTGATGAGGCGCGGATGAGGCGCAACGAGTACAAGGAAAAAAACCACGACGTATAAGAAAAAATGTACGGTATTCCCGAAGCGGCTCGGACGGAATGTAATTTAGATAGCGAGTCGCGGAGGAGTAGAGGTAGGGAGATAACGAAAATTACGAATACGTGGAGCAGGAGTAGGAGGAGAGGGGGAGGAGGAGGAGGAGTAGGAGGAGTAGGAGAAGGAAGTGGGAACAATGAAACGAAATTTATGGAAATGGAATTGGCGTTGAGATCGGCATTGAAAATATACGAAAGGTATAAATCGCGGTAGGTGGGGGAGATAATACGGGCGATTCGGCATCGGTTAATGGCCGATATTCTATATTCCACATTGAATCTCATCTCGCGATGACGTTGCAAGGGAAACGCGCGCCAACGCGAGTCTTGTGCTTTACAGTGCCAAGAGGTTAACGATTAAACGGGTAAAAAAGGCAAAAGTAGAAGAAGTAGAAGAAGAAGAAGAATGAAAATAAAAAAAAAAAAAGAAAAAAAAAAAGGAAAATATTGTACTAAAATAACTTAGCAATGAACAATTGCTCTCGACGGTTTCATTATCATGAAAATAATGCAACAAATTGACCTCAAAGACGGAAGGGATTTCGTAACGAGTTGCATAAAGCTCACGATGCACAGCATTTTCAGCCAATTCGGTTTGGTAACGCTGCTTCCAACGTTTCCGTGCGCGCGCCTAAGAGAGAGAGAGAGAGAGAGAGAGAGAGTACGTAGAGAGAGGAGTTATTATCGTAGCAGCAGCAGCAGCAGCAGCAGCAGCTCGTCATCGATATATCGACGAGCGCGCATATTTATTACTCGCTTTCCACCGATTACCGTTCGCACGAGATTCTCGGCCGTTAACGTTAATGCTATTTCCATGGGCATTATTATATAGCATTGGCAACGCCACTCGTCACCGGCTCGCTTCTAGACTCTTCATCTTCATTAATACCGAGAGAGTAGGAGAGAGAGAGAGACCTAGAGAGAGAGAGGAGAGAGAGAGAGAGAGAGAGATAAAAAAAAAGAAAAAAAGGAGAGATAAGTCGAAGCGCAGATCGATGCAGATAGAGGAAAAGAAATTAAGTTTGCGCTTGCGCAACGGCTAGCCGAGGTCGTCTATTGAATCGAGCGCCCTATTGATCGATCGAGACAATTACGCGGCTCGATCTCCTCTGCTTTTCTATGTCAACGCACGTCCATCAAATAAACGAGACGGGGAGATATATCGTAAAAGCGTCCGCGTATTGTCAGTAAGCGGCAGGGTATGCTAGAAAGTTCCGGGCAGATGATAAGCCACTTGGCTTATCGTTCGCGTGTCCTTCAAGAATCGAGCGAGCGGGTATTTAGAGCGAAAAGATGGCCAATATAATCGATGCTAACCCGTGACCGAGGGACCTTGGAGGCCGAGTACCGCGAGACGGAGAGACAGACCGCGACGGAGAGACAGAGAGAGAGAGAGAGAGAGAGAGAGAGACCGGAAGGAGGTGACAGGATGTGCATCGAGGGCGTTGCGCAAGCCAAGGATAATTATTGCGCAACCGCGTGAGATTCGGCGTCGGCGTCGGCATCCGGAAGTGCAGAGGCTGAGGGAGTTCGAGACGTGCCCGACACCCCCGACCGGAAGGGCTTTTCCACTTTGACCGTGGAGAGCTCTCTTCCCGCTACGTAGGGGCAGCTGCGTAAGGGGGGTAGGGGTGGGGTGGGGGGTCGAAGGGAAGATTCGGCTCGGCCGTAATTAGCTCGGGCGTTACGCGAGTCGAGGCGTCGTCGGCGTAGCCAAAGCGGCTTATCGGCCCCGTATTTGTTGACGACGACGACGTACCCCGCCCGGGGACGACGTAATTAAACGAGGATAGTTAAAATCGGCGCGAGGCGAGGCGAGGCGTGGCGCGGCGTGGCGCGAGGGTTGAGGAGAGGAGGTGGAGGAGGTGGAGGAGGTGGAGGAGGTGGAGGAGGTGGAGGATCGCTCGCGATCATTACGAAAGGAGGCAGATAGTACGGGGAACGGCATTGATAATGGCTTGATGATAAAGCGGCGGTGGCGGCGGTGGCGGCGGAGGTGGTGGCGGCAAAGGCGGCAACCGCGGCGGCGATATAGAGCAGCAGCTCGCTCGGGGTATGTTTAATTTAAAGTGCGGGTACGTAAGAGGGGGTGCGTAACTGGTGGTCGTAGCCGAGCGCGCTTAACCCTCCGAAAAGAGAGTTTGACTGGTCGGGCACGTGGAGCGTACAGTCGTCGTCGCCGCCGTCGTCGTCACCGTCGTCGCCGTCGTCGTCGTCGTCGTCTGGAGTGGCTAGACGCGGGCTCGCCGTCGCGTCCAAAGCGCATTCCTCCTCGTCCGCGTGACCGAGCGATGCGCGCCCATTGAGTCGGCGACTCTCGTCTTATCGGGCCATCCGCAGCCAAAGTCTCGTCTAGGGCTGACGGAGCCGCTCCGCTCTCTACTGGATCGCCGTAACGGACCACGCCGCCGCTGAGTCACTCGTATTATGCCCGCGGACCCCTTGGACACCCTTGGCTCACCTATCCACGCAGCTCTTTAAATCGGGCCCGAGACCGGACCCGTATCCGCACCCCGAAGCCCCGCGACTCCCAAGTACGTAAAACAATCCATAGCCTAAATAATTAACAATAACAATTATTATTATTATTATTATTATAATTATAACTATGACGATGATTATAAGTAATTATAGTAATAATAGTAATAGTAATAGTAATAGTAATAACAATAACAACAACAACAACAACAACAACACGTCACCGCCACCGCCGCTTCCGAGCTCTCGGAAGCTTCTCGCTTCTCGTTCTTACATAACGGCTCGGTAGCGCCTTTCGCCCATTTATCAAGCATTTGCAACAGGTAGTGTGTCGTTGAGACGCTGTCATTGGCGTCGGAGCCCTCCCGACCGGGAGGATCGCGGGGCGCGTTTAAACGATCGCACCTCAACCACCTCGTGCCTCTCTTCCCTCCTCGAAGCGCGCCCAAAGCGGCTAAGGCTCCAGTGCCTCGTGTGCCTCGTGTTGTAATACACGCACGCACGCGCATATATACATATATACATATATTTATATATATGTAGACGTATGTAGACGTATGTAGACGTATGTAAAAGGTCGTCCGGTTAAGAGTGACATTGAGCGAAATGGTCTTTGAAAAGTACAATCGCGGGCTACGGAGCAACAAAGATCAATAAGTAGAGGTTTTCATAGGCAATCCGGGACAAGTGGATGATTAGGTCGGCATGAAAAAGAGTGTTTAGGCTCGGCATCCGCGGCATTAGAGGGACTGGATGGACGTGAGATGGGGGGAGCGATGGGTGTAGGGGAGGGTGGGAGCTAATTGAATGAAAGCTAGACTCGCTCGAGGGCAGACCTTCTCTAGATGCCTTCTAGGGTGCCCCTAGATCCAAATGTCCTTGCGACTCGTCGTCGTCGTCGTCGTCGTCGTCGTGGTAGTGGTCGTGTCGTGGTCGTGGTCGTGGTCGTCATCGTTGTCTCGCGATCGAAATTCCTTGACACTCGACTGTACGAGTCGCATCGGAGAATTGCGCACTTCCATCAATTCGCGTACGCAAAGAGACGGAGAGAGAGAGAGAGAGAGAGAGACGAAGCGCTCGAAATATAGTTGAAAAAGATACGACGGCGACGTCGGTGGCGGGAAGTAAACGCCCAACAATATAATTCCATTAGCCGCGATCTCGTTCTGAAAAATTACGATTCTCGTTGGCGCTTGATGACTCGGCTGTCCCCCCCCCGTACCCCGTTCCCCGTCCCGCGCAATCGTCACTCGAATCAGAGCCGCTCCGCGTTTAAATTCTCCCGGCTCATTGTCTCGAGCGAGCCGGCCTCGGTAATTGGGATTACCGCTCCCGTTCGCTCGATTAGTCGCGAGTACCGCATTCCCATTAGCAGCGCAGCCGTGCGCAAACGTCGTATTGGAAGAAAAAAAAATGTTATTTTTAGAAGAAATCCCGACGCTACCAGCTACCTCGTCAGCTTTTCTCTCTATCTCTCTATCTCTATCTCTATCTCTCTATCTCTATCTCTTTCCCCTTTTTCTTCCTCATTCAATTCAAAGTCAATTTAAAGAAAGAAAAAAGAAAAAAAGAAAGAAAGAAAGAAAGAAACTGACCAATTTAAAAGAGATGCGAGGAAGCGAGTTGACACTTGCTGCTAACGCTCACTGCTATCGCCTACTACGTTGATGAGAATTCAGTACGTCACTGGCACGAACGCCATTGTAACGAAAATACGGTAATTTGTAGCGTTTGCGTGGATTAACGCTACGTGGGGCTTAAGCTTAAGTAGCCTCAGATCGATCCTGTGACTGACTCGGTTAACGTCCAGTTAACCAAACCCATGGCATTCCCGTTTACAGGCGCATAAAGATACGGGGACGACCGGAGCCTGCTGCTCTGTAGGAGTACGTCCAATACGGCTATTGGGTGGGAATGGGGGGAGGGGGGGAGGTAGGGGGTACAGCAACGCTTAAATGCACGCTAAACGATCTATCGAGGCATCCGAGGAACGCCCCCTCCTCGTTTAAAAGCCTCTTAGAAACGTCGAGCAGCGATCTCGAGCGATCTCGAGCGATCTCGAGAGATCTCGTTCGTTTGAAGTTTGAAGTTCGAAAGTTCGCGTGTGGCTGAGTAAGAGAGCTGTAGAGAGAGAGAGAGAGAGCAATGACGAATCCGTTCTCGGAACGAGCAAACAGCACGTCAATGAAGCTGCTGCGAAACGATATTAGTTTACAGCGGCGCGGATAAAGTTGCGCAAAATCTGCTCGACTTACAGAGGCGCGAAACGCTGTGGTGGACACGCGGCAGTGAATGGGGGGAGGGGGAGGGGGGGTCGTTAGATCGTCAGCCTTAGTGTACGGGCCGTTTCCTCCCGCGATCCCGGCACTCTCTGTCCTAACGAAGTCCCTCTCCTTCCTCTCCTCTCCCTACTTCTCGCGAGCCTCTTCCCTACTGCCTCCCCCTCCCGACCACGACTCTTATTCCTTTTTTTTTTTGTACGAGGAATACGACGAATGAGTGGTATGGGAAGCGGTCGATGCTGCATCCGGTCGTTTCGAAGGCTTAGGGAAAAGCTGCCGTGAGCGCGCGTGGTTCCTCCGACTCGCACCGCTGACTGTCGCCGTGAATCATGCACGGCTCGAGTTTGACTCTCCGCCCTTCCCCTCTCACGTCCCTACCTCGCGCCACGCTATCACCGCCCCGCCGAGGCCAGACCCTCGCTCCCTCTCTCGCTCCCTCTCTCGCTCGGGCGCCCGCCCGGTCACACTCAAACCCGTGACCGCCCGTCTACGCGGCTACTAACCAGCTCTAAGAGCGACCGAGACAACGCGATAGAGAAAGTGTGTGCGCGTGTGTGTGTGAGAGAGCTGTAGAGAGCTGTAGAGAGAGAGAGAGAGAGAGAGGGGGGTACACCTGGTGGCCCTGATTAACAATGATGGTTGTGCATAGAGAGCGCGAGAGCTCGCGAGACTCTGGCAGAGCGTGAGAGATATCTCTCTGAGCGAGGACTGAGAAAACAGTCCGGGAAAATAGTCGCGACGTCGCGCGGGGGAGTGAGGGGCCTTATTGCGTACGTCAACAATTTTGTGTTACAAAGTACCCTGTGCTCGCGTCTAACCGTCCGTCTGTGTCTGTCTGCTGCTGTTGCTCCTGTTGCTGTTGCTGCAGCTGTTGCTCCTGTTACTGCTGTTGCTGTTGTTGCTGTTGTTGCTGTTGCTGCTGCTGCTGCTGCTGCTGCTGCTGCTACTCTACAGCTCTCTCTACAGCTCTCTGTACATGGACACGGTGGTGCACGTACGCAGGCGCGCACGTATCATAGCTCTGCTGGTGTCGTCGAACGAGTGCAAAAACGGCGACACGCTCTCATCGCTGAAAGGTTAACGCACAGCTTCGCTTGAAAATCGCTTGAAATCCTTCATTGATCCGATATATCTCCGATATATATATATATTTTTAAAAAAAATAAAAATAAAAATAAAAATAAAAAATCCCGCTTCTTCATGTCGCTGGTGCGCAATTTGTAAGTTCAACGTTCCCAATAACCCCAATATTTACGAGGCCGCGTTCGTATTTCGCCGCTATCCATGCCAATATCCACCGCCACCGAACCTACCCTCGACACACACACACACACAGGCGCTCGCGCGCGCGCCCGCGCGCACACCCTCGCCACTCAATCCTTCCGAAATATTCTTTCAGATCTATAGCCAGGCTCCCGAAGAAAAGGATGTTCTCCTGGCTGCACAAAGATGACGTGAAGAAACAGGAACTGTTTGAGAATGTCACCGAAGGCCTTAAGAAAATTTATAAGACTAAGCTACTGCCACTGGAGCAGACTTATCAGTTTCATGACTTTCATTCGCCCCAGCTCGACGATCCGGACTTCGATGCCAAGCCCATGATTTTATTGGTGGGACAGTACTCCACCGGCAAGACCACCTTCATCAAATATCTCCTAGAGAGGGACTTCCCCGGAATAAGAATTGGCCCGGAGCCAACCACCGATAGATTTATAGCTGTCATGTACAATGACAAAGAGTCAGTTATCCCTGGTAATGCTCTGATCGTCGATCGACAAAAGCAGTTTAGACCGCTCACCAAGTTTGGCAATGCCTTCCTGAATCGCTTCCAATGCTCCATGGTCGATTCCCCGGTATTGAAGGGTATTTCCATCGTCGATACTCCTGGTATCCTATCTGGAGAAAAGCAAAGAGTGTGTATTCTGTTATTCGTATTTCTTATCCTTAGCTTAACCTTAGCTGGCAATCTTCTTTCTTCTTTATATAATTATTCTATCCCAATTGTATTCTATCCCAATTGAAGATCCAGAGCTGAAGAATACTTCTCTGTATCTTTGCCCCAAGAGATTCTCTGAACAGTTATTGAAAACATGTTTTTATTGAAGGTCGATAGGGGCTATGATTTTACCGGAGTGTTAGAATGGTTCGCTGAGCACGTCGACAGGATTATTCTTCTGTTCGATGCCCACAAGCTCGATATCTCCGATGAATTTCGACGCTCCATCGAGGCCCTACGTGGGCACGATGACAAAATCAGGATCGTCTTGAATAAAGCTGACATGGTCGACCATCAACAACTCATGCGTGTGTATGGTGCTCTTATGTGGTCCCTTGGCAAGGTCTTGCAGACACCAGAGGTTGCCCGTGTATATATTGGATCATTCTGGGATCAGCCTTTAAGATATATCATTAACAAAAGGTGGGTTCTCCTTACGTTGCCTAAGAAATCCAATAGATATTATGTTAGCTCGCAGCCTCCTGTCTTATCCTGCCGATGAAACACCTCGTATCAATGCTCAAGCTTTAATGGCCGACTAATAGCTGAATTTCTATTACAGGCTATTCGAAGACGAAGAGCAGGACCTCTTCAACGATCTGCAATCGCTGCCGAGAAACGCTGCCCTCAGAAAGTTCAATGATCTGATAAAGAGAGCGCGCTTAGCTAAGGTTTGCTGCGACCTTGACGTACGTAATGTATCCGAGCGCGTCCGTGTAAACGTCCGTGTTGTCGTTACAGGTACACGCTTATATAATAAGCGCGCTGCGCAAAGACATGCCGACCGTATTTGGCAAGGACGCCAAGAAAAAGGAACTGATAAAGAATCTGGGCCAGATCTATGACCAGATCCAGCGGGAGCAGCAAATTTCACCGGGCGATTTCCCGGACATCCAGAAGATGCAGAAGGTTTTGATAAACCAGGATTTCCTCAAGTTCAATACTCTGAAACCTAGGCTAATAGAGGTTGTTAATAGAATGCTCGCCGACGATATATCCAAGCTCATGTCCATGATCCCTCACGAAGACGACGTCTCTAAGGAGAAAGTCATAGGTAGACCGATTTATTGATTTTATTCATTAGTCGGCGTGTACACGCTACACGGGCTCTCGATGGCTCGTTTATGTCGTGAATTGTCGTGTTCGTTAATTGACATTAATAATGCCGCAGGTGGAGCTTTCGAAGGTGTCGAGGACCAAGTCAGTCCGTTTGGATATAAGAAGGGCGAAGGTATCGACGCGGGGGCCAACGAGCCCCAATGGATCGTTATTAAAAAGAAGGACAAGTACGACGCGATATTCGAGACCCTGAATCCATTGGACGGGAGAATCACGGGTGCCGGTAAGTTTTGAAAACGTCATGCGAGCAGCAGTAGCAGCATCGTCGTCATCGTCGTCGTCGATCGTTAATTTACTCTGTTTTTTTTTTGTTTACGTGACTTTCAGCTGCGAAATCGGAAATGGTCAAGTCGAAATTGCCCAATACCGTTCTCGGTAAGATATGGAACATGGCGGACGTCGACAAGGACGGCTACCTCGATTCCGAAGAATTCGCATTGGCCATGCATCTGATAAACATAAAATTGGAAGGGAACGAGCTGCCGATGCACCTGCCGGATCACCTGGTACCCCCGTCGAAGCGTTTGTCCGGCTAAACTATCGGCCCGACAGCGCCTTCATCAAGACTTCGTCCTAACGGAAGGAGCGTCGACTTTGATCAAGCGAATGAAAACTCAACGACATCGCGCAGTTTTTACCGCCACCACCACCACCACCACCACCACCATCCCTCTCCCCTCCCCCCAGCCTCCAAAGCAATATATAAAGAGAATAATTGTTAATGCTATCGAATAGAAGTGAATACGTGAACGTGCAATTTTACAAGCGAGCGAGAGAGATTGGAGGGAGAGAGAGATTGGAGGGAGAGACGGGAGGGACGGGAGGGGTCGGTAATAAATAATAATAGTTTATATAATATTGTTAATATTTACGTAACGGTTGAGACGGGGCGATGATTGCACAGAATTATTTTTTAAAATCTATATGTAATGACTGATAATGTATCATGGTGTGATTGATGAGATGAGAAGCAGCTCGGCTCTTCGTCACTCGAACCAAGCGATGAAAGCAGGGGACGCTCGAGCATTCGATAATCTTAATCTTAATCTTAATCTTAATCTTAATCTTAATCTTAATAAACTTAGGATTACAATGTGGTTCGTCGCGTTTCGATGAACATTCCCTCTCTTATTATTTTCGAAAGGAGTGCTAATCTCCATGATAACCGTGCACGCTTCTTCCAAGCTCTCCTTTAGTTATCGATCCTTTGCGTTGTCGGCGGCTCTCTGCGTTACTCAATTATTATATCGTTAATACGCAATAACGATATATATCCTCAAACAAAAACAAAAACAAAAAAAAAAAAAAAAAAAAACAAAAAAAAAAAAATATGCAATACTTAAAGCCAATAACGACGATAACACGATCAACGATCAACGATCAACAAACCAATCGTATTACGTACTAAATGGGTTCGATAATGTGTTTCTTCTTCTTTTTTTTTTTTTTTTTTCTTTTGATACACACACGATTATTCTCTACGAACTGAAAATTGTTATATTTGTTGAATTATATAAATACCGCACGCGCACAAAAATGCATTGATGCTGATGATGCTGATGATGATGATGATGATGATGATGATAGTAAAGAGTTTGTAACGTTAATTAAATATTACGATAGATTTATTTTCAAATTCAGTAAAATTATTTTTAAATTATTTATTTTTTATTCTTAAAATAAAATGAATAATAAAGCATATGAAAAATTAGCTTAATAGTTATTAGCTTTTTAATACTTAAAACTCGGAGTCTTTCGTATTATCTCGGGGAAAATCTTTAATTAACAAATGCCAGGGCGTTCGACGCTCTTCGTCATAATTATGCAATAATTCACATTAATTTCCTCCCTCTCTCTCTCTCTCTCTCTCTTTCTTTCTTTCTTTCTTTCTTTCTTATACTAACTCTTTGGCAACAAGTTCTCAAAGTTTTAAATTAAAGCTTCGCCGATTTTATGAACCGATGCTTATAGAAATGAATTTTATAATATATTATTAGGAAACGTCCTCCCCCCCCCGACCCCCCGTCCCCCCGTTGGAGTCGGTAGGACGTCGAAATCTGTAAAAACTAAAAACGCATGAATTACAAGTTTGGAAAAGTAAGACCAATTCTGGATTAAATCGATACTCTTCGTAAGCGGATTGTTTCATTGTATTATTCCATAAAAAAATGATCGGTTTGCTCGTAAAGAGAAGACGCGATTCCGGTTTATTTGGCGGTTCGAAAAGAATTCCGATTCAAAACGTATCGCGCACAACATACTCATTCTTAAATGGATAAATACACCAAATGAAGCTAGCTTAGCCTATATTTTTTTAATAAAGTACTTCAAGGAAGAGTTCCCTCAATGGCCTTTTTCTATCGCTTACTTCTTAAAGTGCGGAAAGGTATCTAATATAATTATTTATTAATTATACATAAAACAAAACAATAATGTATTTTATGTAACAAAATTGCTATAAAAAAAAAAAAAAAAAATATTATTTATCGATTGTACCAATACAGTTTATTATGATCCTTTGAATAATCATTTAATCTTAATGGTCTACGTCTTTCCCCGCCCCCCCCCAACAACAACAAAAAAGCATTTTCCATATGGTTTCAGCACCTGCGCTAAATTAATAATGTCTTTTTTTTTGCTACGTATTACTGCGTCGATAAAGTACCCGAAAAGTAAGTAACTAATGGAAGGGAGTGAGTTTTTAAAAAAGAAAAGAAAAAGAAAGAAAAAATCCGTCGAGATCGCTGCTTAATTGACAAATGACGGAAGGAACGGTGGTTTAAATGTCGCTTTTATCTTGGAGCTTGCCGTTTCATTTAAAAAAACGCGTCCAACGTCTCGAATCAGATTGAATTGCCGAGTTTACGGCGAGTCGGCCACATACGGCATTACTCATTACTTATGATCTCCGCTCGCGCATTACGTTCATTAGAGACGCCGAAGCGGACCGAAGTGATATGATTAATGATCGAGAGGCTTCGCGTATTCTGCAACTCAATTTACAGAGACGATTAAGTATAGAGCGAAATGACGAGGACAGTGTGTGTGAGAGAGTGAAAGAGAGAGAGAGACCGTGTCAACTGGTTTAACGCGAGGATTATTGGGGTCGGCAGTGCTTTTTAAGGGGAATTCGTAATTGTTAGACGAGATGCGTGTATGTAACGCGCGAAGATGAATGACGAGCCCTCGGAGTCTTTTCCTGCTTTTCCTCAAGCACTGCTTTTATGTATTATTATTGCACATGCATTGCATGTATATGTATATGTTATATATATATATATATACGGCGCTCGTATCTCGGTATCTGGTCAAGTGATTTTATTTAGGCGAAAACAATCGAAATCTTGGGCAAAGATCTCTCGAGAATTCGAGGCATCTAACAATGCTCGATACTATTTTAACGTAAGCCACCCCCCCTGCCCCGTAATTATATAACAAATTAGGTGCTTTGGTTTTGTTTTTTGTTTTTAATAATCTTCTGCCAAGGGAGAATATTATAATCGGATGGCGTTTGACGGAGCCCGACGAGGAAGTAGCGGATACGTAAAAATAGACTTCACCTCGACGGTCGGGGAGATCCATTGAGTTCCCACGGACGGCGATCGACTATACGTCCGAATTCTCAAATTCCGGCTGACCCTTAACACGGGCATTTCCGTACGTTCCTTATCGATCGTCATCTCGGATGATCTCGGATGATCCCGGATAATAAAATCATCCTCGTAGATTTGCCGACGAAGCCGAGGGGAGCTTTCGTCGGTTTTTGCGGGGGGAAAAAACGAGGGATTCGGAGCCGCGCTATCGCTATCGTAAATTATTCCGCGCGTAATACGTTTGCCGCAGACGAGCGCGGCTCGTTCGTAAATCCATCGACGCTACCGACAATTCCTATTTTTACGTATTGCTTAGCTCGCTCAGCTCGCGACCAGGGATTATTATTAAGCCTTTTAACCGGCCGAAGCTTCTTGTCGCAAGCTCGGCTCGGCTCATCCTTATCGGTTAACTAACGATATAAGACGACGGCCCACGACGGCCCCCGACGATCCTCGACGATCCTCGACGGCCCACTCAATGATCTAATCTTTAAGCCCGAAATATAATCGCGCGCTTACGCGTGACATCTATCCCCCGTATTTAAATCGGGACTATTATTATTATTATTATTATTATTATTACGCTCGGGACAAACCGGTCCGTGGAAACTCGTGTCCGACATTCCTGCCCGAGATCCATCACCTCCTCCTCCTCCTCCTCCCCCCCGCCCCTGGCTCTGCGCGGCTGGATTAATTATTGCATTCGAAAATAACGTTATAATTCTTCGGGGCGCCCCGGCCGTTTCACTTAAACGTCGGCCGCTTCCTCTCTCGCGAGTGAAATTATAATAATACGGACGGCGAGCGAGCAGCGGCGGTGATGGGTCGGGGAGGCGGGGGGGGGGGGGGGATCCGCGGCCGCCCTGGTCCCGGTAATTTTTCCCTCGGCACTGGTATTCCGATCCGAAAACGACCGCGTTCACGGGAGCATTGTCGGTCTTTATTGCAGAGGAGCGGTGAGGTGAGGTGAGGTGAGGTGTGGTGAGGTGAGGTGAGGAGAGAGGAAAGGAGACGGGACGGGACGGGACGGAATCGTAAGGGTGTAAATTGAATGTCCGAGTTTATTCAGCATCGACCAAATTTAGATGATCGGCTCGGTAGTCGGCACTTTTGTCGCCATGACACCTTAGATCCCAATTTAGATTGTATAGGTTAAGGACGCTATAAAAGTACAAAAAAATAAAAAAAAAAAAAAAAAAAAACATTTTCCTCCGTTAATTTTATTACCGAGCTTTTCCGCTTTCGTGAGAGGGACTGTACTTATTTTTTTTTTTTAACTTCATCGGTCATCGAGGTGTTGGTGAAAGTTTACGCAGCGGAGAGGAAATTTTATCTGAAAAGAAAAAAAAAAATTGAAAGGACAACGGCAGACCTTAAACCGTAAACGCTATTCACATTATTCGATTATTAGTATTATAATTATAATTATAATTATAACAACAATAAAAACAACGACAACAACGACAACAACAACAATAATAATAAACAAATGTCGTCGGCAGTTATACTGTCCCTGTTGTATCAAGTGCTCCTGTATTTGAATATGTTTTACTTTGGAATGTTTGCAACCTGTGAATTCTGTATGAAATGCGTTAAGGCCTACAACTTCCCTACGAGCTTCGGCACCATATCCATGGAATTTGCCCTCCTGCTGTTTCTCATAACGACCGAAGGCATAAGGATTTACCTCGGTAGAAAGGGAAATTTATTGGATCACGGTTTGCCATTTCTCTTAGGAATAGCTTTGAACGTGCCCAGCACCTTGGCCACTCTCTATTTCTTATTCTGGCAAGATCGAACCTTGAGGCTGGAGCAAATATTATGTGGAATACAAATTGTGCTGCTTGCCTCGGAACTCATTGTCGCAATCATGTTCCTGATAGCAGTGTACAGACGACCGCCGCCCGAAGGCTGAGCTCACCTTTTGTCCAAAGCCTACAGCGTCTCATACCAAAGATTACGCACCAGTCATTTATTTATATTTATATATTTATTATCGAGTACTGATTTTGAAGCTTGTCTGCCACGCCACGTCGTCGTCGTCATCATCATCACTACCATGTATATTTATTGTTCAAACGAAATCATTCATCGCACATTGTCATTAATTTTACAATAAGATTTTGATCCTGTTTTTTTTTGTTTTTTTTTTTTTCATTCCTTCTTTATTTCCTTTCTTTTATTATCATTTTCACTCTCGAAAGTACTATCGGTTAGCCTAAGTTTATGTATTTACAATACAGAGTAGCAAATAAATAAAGTCTTTTTAAAAATCTTCAATTAGAACTTGTTCTTTATACTAATGGCCTCAGCTCGTCGTTTCTTAATAGCACGCAGTCTGTTATTGCAGTAGATGCGCAAGAATATTGCCATGAAAACTAAGAAGACCCCGAATATGCCGAGGGCTGTAATGTAGTGGTGATACAACAGGCACGACAGGAGTATTGCAAAGCCCTGAAAAACCAGTAATTCATTATATTACCTCGATGACCCAATTCAGTACTCGAGTCATGCTAATTTTTTTCTGCTTGTCAAGTGCAATTATTGTTACATTGCACCGGTTTAAGGTGGGCATCATTACCTGACGCACTGTCATGATGATTATAAAGGTGACGGCGCCGAAATTCGAAATCGTGTAAAATATGTACAGCTGGCCAGTCGTTGAAAATACAGATATTAACAGGCAGTCGAGAATGAAACGCGGATACTGCAACGGAATGGAATAACAAGGTGAATGTGGGGGCGGGGGGGCTAATAATAATAATAATTAGAAGAATAGGGGATGGATTGACGTACCGTGGCCATGAATGTTAAAGAGTACATGATGCTCGACTGCTGGAGGAGGGACGTGGCTGTTAATAGGCACGAGAACAGGTTGACGGCGCACATCATTTGTATACTCGTGACTCCGTACTCGGTAAACAATGCGTTTTGCCAATTGCTTGTAAAGCTGTCCAACATCATGTAAGCACCTAGAAGTATGACTCCGGAGAATGTCGTCGCACCGTCTGTAAACGTCATTATTTAATTAATACCATGCAAACGTCGTCGTCGTCTGCTCAATTCAATTATTTCCCAATAATCCGTACCATTGTCGTGATCCGTGCTACCGAGCATGAACATCATCATGCCAATTGAAATTAGCACAGCGGTGACGTATTCGTAGTACTCGTACTTTGTTCGCGATATTATCTTTCCCATTATCATTACCGGGATGATTTTCGACGCCTTGGCCAGTACCTGGGTTGGGAAGCTAACGTACTTAAGCGCTTCGTATTGGCACCAACTACTTAAAACATTGGAAAGCGAACAAAATGTGTATTTGTATAACGGTATAGTGTGAGCTGGCTGCCTTATAACGAGTAAGCAAACTGCGGATATTAGCACGGCCAGTACTCGATTTATAAATACTATGAACTGCGAATCCTTGTAATTACTCTTGTTACCTTGCCCATCGTCGTATTCCTGAAATCATTTGTACATTCTTGTACTAGAGGACATGTACAATTCAACGGAATTGTATAGAAAGGGACGTATCATCGGTACCTGCGTCATAATCTTTTCCTGCAAGTAGCCCCACGTTAAATAACTGACTTGCAAACCAAGAAAACAATGCGTTAACAACAAGGCATCCTGAAAGAAGCTGCTCGATGCGTGACTAGTTGTAGGCGTTGGAGAGTAATGCGAGGAATCCAGTAACCCCTGCTCTCCGTTTCCCAAAAAGCAAGAGTGCAATAACCTTGGTATACATCCTTTTCCTGCAAACGTTATTGTTATCGCCATATAAGCATTACGGGCCAAATGAATTTGAATAAACAACAATTGTAATAGTAATAGGCATTAATCGTGATTGTTTTGCTCACCCTTCCTTTGAAGATATTTACTAACTCTAACATATTTATATATAAAGTATCCTGGCAGTAAAACAGTCGTATATCCAGAAAAATTCAAGCAAAATCTAATGATCCAACTGTAATAGGTGTGAGAACTGATAATATTCTCTCCGCTTCCTACAAACGATCTGATAATGTGCGTTGTCCCATATATAAAACATATAGAAAATAATACCAGCAAGCTGTCAGGGGTAAGACAAAAATTTTATAAATACTTCAATAAAATATTATCTATACTATAAATATAAGCTTGCATGAAACATCAAAGTGTTTATATTATTTGTAAGCATAGTATACACGCACACGTATGCCGTTTATGTGCGTATGTGTTTTTGTGTTTATTCATTGCAATGAAAGTATAGCTGGAATATAAATAACAACAAGAAATAATAACAATAATCAGAATAGTCGGAATAATCAGAATAATGATGACGACGACGACGATGACGATGACGATGAGGATGGGGATGATGATGACGATGATGATGACGATGACGATGATGACGATGAATAATAAATAATGAAACGTGTAAATAATAATAAATAATAAGAGTTGCTTGGACGAAGGAGAGACAGCTAAAGCATAGCTAATGCGTAAACGTTAGCTTTTAACACGTGGCTAATAGTTAGGAATAACAACAAAAGACGGCAATGGGCTTTATAAAATTTAAGGGAACCGAATATCAATGTATAAAATAATAGTATGATTAATTTTACCATAGTATAATATCACCCGCATAATTGCCCATAACTGTTTGGAGGTTAGCTTTCTATGTACATGAAATAAATCTTTGAAAATTTAACAATGTCAAGTGACATGAAAAGGCAATGTATCATTGAAATCACGACATGTTATTAACACCGTGGAACGACATTCCTGCGAGAGCCTTTATCGAACAGCCTTGCAGCCGCTATCGGAGTCCCCAATATTTTTTTTTTTTTTTTTTTTTTTTTTTTTTTTCGATAGACTGCTCGGTTATATATTAGGAAATAGCAGCCAAGGCTTTGTATTTAGTCTCGGGTCGCCGGGACTTTGGCTGCCGCGCCTGTGCCCCGCGATTCCATTTTTCCCATTGGAGGCCTTTGTCTGGCGCGCCCTTCGAAAACCCGCCTCCGGTGTCGACCCTCGGACCCTTACCCGCCCGCCTGCCCCTACCCGCCCGACGTCCGTAATTCGTCCAATATTTTTGCAAGGGCCTGCCTCTTGATTGCCACGTTATTGCCGACAAACGCATTCGGCGGTGCATTTTACTCTTAAAACGGACTTTTTTCGCCTTTGTTTATTAAATAAAGCGTTAATCAAGCGATCGAACGGTGCGATGCTTTAAATCGCTTTAAATCGCATACGCTTCATCTAATACCAGCTTTATCTAACAGCAACGACGGCAATAATAACAATAATAAGAAACTCATTTGGAGGATTATTACAAAGTTAAAAGTGCGCGTTTAAAGCATTCGGGGAATTATCAGAACAATGAATTAGCGTAATTGTGTGTGCCTTGATGGTCGCGAGTCCGTGAGAAATTGTTCGCCGAGCTCGTAATTCCGATAGACTGGTGGATGGAAGCTGGAATTAAGAGTTTACTCGCTAAAGTATACGATCCTTGACGATTCCCTGCGCGCAATTAATTATAATACATACTGATTACTGATTGTCCCGGCAAACCGTTCTGACGAGCCGTTCTGATTAGCCGGCATTAGCAAAGCGTTTAAAATATTTAGATTAATAAATAAGAAGAAGAAGAAGAAGAAAAAGTGTTTTAATCCACTAGCGGTAAGAGTTTTTGTTTTTTTTTGTTTTTTCATCTTCTTGGCTCTTTTCAATGCGAGCGCGAAACAATAATCTTTAGAGGGGGAGGAATGGAGAGAAGCATTATATTCGACGTTACGTTATTCTTGGCTCCGGCGTCATTTAAATAACAAACGATAAGTGGAACTAGAGGAGGCTTACGACGAGCTCCGATAGCAATCGGCTCCAATATCGTTTCATTACTGCTTAACGCGTATTAATAAGGTGAAAGTGTGGGAGTGAGGCGAAGTGGGTCAAAGGCAGCGGCGATTGTAGGAACAAAACGATGTATCAAAACGATATATATATAGAGTGCATAGGTGAACTTGGGCTGCACTTAATATTCCCAAGGTTATTTATTGACTTAGCAGCATGAAAATGGACCGGAAGCGCAAATAGTCCTAAATTTATTTTGTTATTATTTTTTTTTCCTTCGTCTTAATTACAGTGGGCCTGCCCATCGGAGTAATAAATAATGAAACTGATCCGATCGCTCGTAGCCGTTAAAAAAAACTCTCGACATTATCAGCAAGCGCATCATTGTTACGTAACTCGTGTCCAATACTGGACAAATTGGATCGGAAGATAAAAAAATCCTTAATAGCGATAGAGCAATTATCGTTCGGAAGAGGAGGGGGGAGCGCGAGGGTGCAATTAATGCATAGCCCTTGTCGTACAATTTCGTGATATAATTCGTGATAAAGAGACGCTGGACTGTAACGATTATGATTGATAGACGAGTCTAGTCTAGCTCAATAGGATGGATCTAATCGTCTCCGTTCTTACGTACACGCATGGTACAAGGCGGAGGCGTGCCCGTGACTGTGCGCCCATATAGCTCAATGTGGCTTAAACGCGCTTCCTCCCGTTCCGGTGCTCAAGCGGACAAGTCCAAGGGGTTTCGCGCGAATACGATAAATGCATAAATGAAGTGGTCTCAGTCTAAGCAGAAGAGGGGGAGGGGGAGGGGGAGAACGTAAGTTTCCCGAGTGTAATGCAATGGACGCCCGGGCGCTCCTTACTATTGCTTTTCGATATAGGAGAACCACAAGCGCAGCGTGGGCTTATTCGGGGGAGGAGGAGGAGGAGGAGTAGGAGTAGGAGTAGGAGTAGGAGGGGAGGAGTAAATTGCTCTATTAATTAGCGGGACCCCTCCAGGCGAACAAAAGCTCTCGGCCTTACGGGGGAAGCCTTCGACGGACCGGATAAAAGACGTTGTCGAGGGCCGGAAGGCTCAAGGCCACCGGGTCTAAGGCAATGGGGGCACAGCCGTCAAGGGGCGGCTGCTCCGGTGCTGGTAGCACCTCGGCGGAGGCGGCGGCGGCGGCGGCAGCGGTGGCGCCGCCATCCCCATCCTCAGCCAAAGTCAGCCAGTAGTCGCGCGATCGCGATCGCGATGATCCACCGGCTCGCCTGCCTCTACGCCCTCGCATCGCTACTCGCAGCCGCCCTCGCCGCCAACCTCACCCTCGCCAAGAGTAAGTCTCCTTGTAATTACCCGGCTGTCTTTTTTCTTCTTCTTCTTCTTCTTCTTCTTTTTTTTTTTCTTTTTTACGTATTCGTGCACGCCGAGGCAATGAAGCTATTGCCCGATTGATGAATTACTTCGTTAAAGGTAAAAGAAGATCGTCGATGTTACGCGAGAGAGAGAGAGCTTGAAAACAATTTTTTTTTTTTTATTATATTTTATTAACGAATCAGCTATTGATGCGGTGAAAAATGATGGCGATGCCGTTCTAAATTATTCAAATGCACGGAAAGCGCGCTCGATTTATCGTATATTCAAACAAACGGAGTATTCGTCAATGTCCGCGGGGGGGCATTCGAATGGCCAGTCGTCCTGGGGGAAAGGAGAGGGACACAAGAGGGCACAAGGCCAGGGTAATGATCGACGGTGTCGATTCGGGTGTCGATTCGATGGAAATCGGAACTCCGGAATCCCTCCTGACCTCCATACATATTTTTTACACTTTCGTGCCCAGGCTCATCCGAGCTATTACATTAGAGGCGTTTATCCACTTACGGCCCCATTTGCTGCTTTAAATCTCCAATGTGCGCGTCGAGCTGACAATTGGCGCTCCCGCCCTCCCCCCCCCCCCACTTCGCCCCCTTTCGTCATCGAATTTTATGTCACTGTACGCTTAAAGCCTAACTCTAACTCCTTTATAACTTGTGACGCTGACGTCACGGGGCCACTTCTTCTTCTTCTTCCTCTTCTTCTTCTTCCTCTTCTTCTTCTTATACTTCTAGTTCTCGCAGGGTCACCCACACCGACGCAATTTAACGCTCATGCATATACGGGTAAACGGTTTCCCATGAATAGGGGAAGCGATTACGTAGGACTTTTGACGCACACTGGTCGAACTAGTCGAAAAGGCGTTAAAATTCGTAAAGGTTTTGTTTTTTTTTTTTGACTACGAGATCGATTGGATACGAGGGCCATTGGATCTCGCTGGGCGATTGTCGATTAATTACGAAACGCGCGATTAAGGCTTCAACGAGATAATTCGCTTGAAAGGTTCGTCGCTGGCCCATTAAGCCGTATAAAGTCGTATCCACGGGAGGATCGGCGGGCTCCGCGACTCATCGTAAGTCAGTCACTTACTCACACATCGTCGATCGCTTGGCCTCGACCGGGGCCATGCGGGCCTTTGCGGGATTAATACATAATCGGCTCTCGTCACGAATAAAAGGGTTTAACGGGTAACGGGTAACGGGTAAACGGGGATGGATATCGTCGTCGGCCTTGTCGGCCTGATTAGAGAGTAAACTAAACAATCGTAGATTACCCGTCATGGAACGAGACGTGGACGGACCGGCTGAAGCAGAGCCTGCTGTCCAAGTACGACAAGTTCTCGAGGCCATCGCAGCACTGGAACACGACGACGGTCAACGTCAAGCTGAACGTCCAGACCGTCGAGGTGGTGAGTACAAACGCGATTATTTAATAATACAAGTGACGAGGATCGCCTGATTCCAGAGCCGAGATCCCTCGAGTTACAATGGACTTGATTAAAAACGCGTCATTTTTATCCTTTCCCCAACCCCCACCCAACCTCACCACCCACCCCACCCCTCTCTCTCTCTCTCTCTCTCTCACCCACCCACCCACCGTAGGATGACATGATAAACGTTATGGCAGCGAACGTCTGGGTCGTAATGGTAAAGAATTTAGCGAACTCTTCTGTACACGTTTGCATGCGGAGCTCGTTGGCTATTATTGGCCAGCCCTCCCTAACTATCAACCAAAAAAATTATTAAGCTTTTTCTGGCAGACTTGGAACGACGATAAACTCAAGTGGAACTCGTCGGATTACGGTGGCCTCAAAACCGTCAATTTGGGCGCACACGAGATCTGGCTACCCGACATCTACCTATTGAACAGGTAAGCCGGGGGAGAGAGAGATAGAGATAGAGAGAGAGAGAGAGAGAGAGAGAGAGAGATATATAGATGGCGAAAAAATTTTTCAGCGCCACCCACGGTATGGAGTATTACGGGGACAGGCATTGTATCGTAAGCGAGCAGGGAATGGTTTTGTGGGTGACGCCGACGATATTCCACGGATACTGTCACCTCGACTTCACCTTCTGGCCCTTCGAGATGAACACCTGCCGACTGAGCCTGAGCTCCTGGACCTACGACGGCACGCAAGTCGACCTGAAATTACTTAGTTCCGGCATCGACGTAAGTCCGCTCCATGAATTATTATTATTACTCATTACTCATTACTTATTGATCGCGGCCTTATTAATAACCTCCCTCCAACCCTCCAACCCCCACAATACATATACCCATATATGTGTATATATCGCGGCTGGATTAGTTAAACTAAAATTTAAAGTTTCGTCGTAGCTAGACGATTACGTGGCGATAAACGAGTGGGTCATACAGAACATCACCGCGAGTCGAAGGGAGGAGGTGTTCGACTGCTGCCCCGAGCCCTACGTCACCCTCGACTTTGAATTCGAGCTCTCGCGCTCCTCCGAGCTCTACTATCACATAATCTTCGTGCCGACGATCCGTAAGCCATCCCTTGCTCCCATCACCTTATAATACACATATATATATATATATGTAGCAAGCTCTGGCAATTAACGAATTGAATTGGTTGTTATTGCTTCATCAGCGATCGTGTTCCTGTCGCTGATGATGTTCTGGCTGCGGCCCCAGAGCGAAATGAAGCTCGTCATAAACGCCTGCATAATCCTCATCGTCGTCCTCTACCTGATCTACTTCGGGTACAAGGTGCCGCCCAGATTCGACAGTATGCCCATCATTGGTAAGATAAGAACGATCGTGAATTACGTAGGATTGTGAAACAGGCCGAATAATGTCGTACTGGTACGCACACGCCGTTGCTTCAGTTAGGTTTTACAGCGCCTGCCTTTATCAAGCCACGATATCCTTGGTAATCTCGACGCTGGTCATAAACATAAACAAATTCGCTTACTACGCGAGCATACCGCGACCGATGAGGCGCTTCCTGCTGGGCAGGCCGGGCAGGTATCTAGGCCTGGGCCACATCATTCAGGAGGTGAGTGTTACTTGTGCGTACGGGGGGCGGTGGTGTAAGGTGGTGGTGGTGTAAGGTGGCGGTGGTGGTGTAGGTGGTGGGAGTGGTGGTGTAGGTGGTGGGAGTGGTGTAGGAGCGGGCAGGACGAGTCGATCCTGCTCGAGCCTCGCTCACACGGGGATCGGTTATTGGGAATTACAGATCGAGTCGCAGAGGTCGGCGAGCGAGCAGGAGATGTGCGAGAACCACCTGATGGACGTATCGACGTCGGCGGGCTCGGCCTTCGCGAGCCTCAACAACAGCCAGCAGTCGCTTACGGCGCCGAGCGCGAGCAAGGGCACCGTCAACCTGGAGTGGGTCATGCTCGCCACGGCCATCGACCGTTTAGTTTTCATAATATTCTCCCTCGTCTTTGTCGTGATGGCCATAAGCTGCGTGCGCATAAAGAGATTCACCTTTTCGAGCGACAACATCCCCTACTGGCACAGCTAGTCCATGCATTCGGAGGGTAAAGAGGAATAATAAGAGAGTAAAGAGAGAGAGAGAGAGATAACACCAAGGAGAGATGTATAAGAAAATGGCTTTTATTACAATCAAAAAAAAAACAAAATATCAGTTTAAGCTATATATGAACACGATGTATAAATCCAGTTTCGTGAATACTCTATTAATAAGTGTAAATACAATATTACTAACAAATTATTATATAAAGCGATATAAAGCGATTGTACAAATGCATGGGAATATGCTGCTTTTCTATAAATACATATACATTAATATAGACCACGAGAAAATATTCGAAAATAAAAATAAAAAAAATAATATAATAATAATAACGTTTACTTTCCCCGTTTTTTTTTTCTTTGTTGTTTTTTTTTTTTTTTTTTTTTTTTTTTTTTTTTTTTGTTTTGTTTTTTTGTTTTGTTTCCTTTGTCCTTTTCTCGGCCATTTTTGTATAAAAGAAAGTCTTGCGTAAAGCACTTATTATTCATTATTCTAGAGCTCGCTTTAAAATCGAGGAAATAATTTTACATCTATTATCATTATCGTTATCATTATTATCGTTGCTTATTATTAGTATTATTATCATTTTACGCAGAATAACTCTTTATTGGCAAAATTTTTATTTTCCCGTTATCGCGTCATTTTCCTTTTCAGTTCCGAGACTACGTCGCCCCCCTCCCGCACCCTCGAATTTAATCATTTGTTTTTTCATTTCTCTTCCTCCTCCTCCTCCTCCTCCTCCTCCTCCTCCTCCTTCCTTCGCTATTGCGTACAAAAAAAAAATATTTCTATATATTAAAAAAAAAAAAAAAAAAAAAAAAGAAAGAAAAGAAAGAAAAAAGAAAGAAAAAAGAAAGAAAGAAAGAAAGAAAAAAGAAAGAAAAAAGAAAGAAAAAAAGGTTAATAATAATAGTAATAAAAAGAAATAACAATAATGTAATTAAGTTACGAGAAGGGACCTTTGCAGGACGGGGCGTTGCGAAAGAGGCATATCGACAAGACGCATTCGTCGAGCACAGGGAGAAAAAAAAAATATACATAAAAAATTACTTCGCCCAAAGCGAAGATTGCAAACTTGATAAAAACTTGACTTGAGTGAAAAAAAGAAATGATAACCTTCGGAATGTCCTTGTCGAGTATGCCTCTCTCGTGCGACACGAATTATTATTGATTATTTATAAATCGCGCGCCGTCTATTGAGAAGCGACGAGCGCGATCGATGATCCACTTTTTTTCCCGGCCCGTAAGAAGAGTAGCATAATGATTCCTTGTGTTTTTCATCTTCATCTTCATCTTCATCTTCATCTTCATCTTCATCTTCTCTTGTTCTTCTTCTTGTTCTTCTTGTTCTTCTTCCTCTTCTACTTGTTATCGCCCCCTCGCAGTGACATGAGCCGCGGCTTGTTCCCCCACCCGCCCACCCGCCCACCCGCTATTCCAGATCTTTTTTTGTTTCCCGTTTTTGTTTTTTTCTGTTTTGGTTAATAAGAAACGGACATCTGGTTTATTACTAAATCTCCGGTGATGCAAACGGTATCGATGACCGACGGTTGTAGTCTATGCTTGAATTCACCAATCATTTTATTGCTCAGACTTATCTCGAAGCCCTCGTGCGTACAACATATTCTGCAACGAGCAATGAGCAATGAGCAATGATCAACGAGCAATGAGCAATGAGCAACGAGCAAATTCATTTGGATTCAGACGAGCGTCTGATTTAGCGTAAAAGTAAGGATAAGGGTCGATTACGTCAATAGGAATCCCCGGCCCGGCATCCAATTCTGTCCTTGGTGACGCTCCTCCACGTCCCAGCTCCCGTTGTTCCAGCTGTTCATAACCATGCAGGCCGGCTGGTTTCCATAATGGTATCGAGGATTCAAATGCATGGCGATTATCGGATGGGGATAAATCAATTTTCCTTTCTGAAGATTTATGTAGAATCTGCAAGGGACAGGCGTTATTCTTCAAATATAATTTACGCGATTCTTTTCATTTATATACGCTATTAGTATTATTAGTATTATTAGTATTATTATTAGTATAATTATTATTATTATTTACGAGTAAGGTAAAAGCTTTAGTCTCCCTTGAATGAGAAGGGTCGCCCCGACATTGAAACCCTTCGGCAGATCGATAATAACTGGTAAATCCTACAATTGAAAATCGAACTGGTTAATTGGGCTCTCCGAGGATCTCGAATGATCCTTAGGCTATGCGCGAATGATTGATTCGAGGATGAATGAGGCTACGGACGCACTAGGTCTTTATCTAACGGTGCGTCGTCTATCAACTTAAGAATTCTCGATGGCTTCCAAATCTGTGGATCCGGGTAAACGGAAATATTTGTTTGCCTGACTTTGATTTCCTCGATGTCATCGTTGAACTCGAGGCCGACGATCTCCTCGAGCGGAAGTCTGTAAGCGAACGCGCAAAAGTGCTCCCCATCGATGGCTACCTGCGAACAATAATCATACAATACAGAATATCGGATAATTCGTTTGTGTTTGTAACAATAGGATCAATATGTAACATTATGATAATTTGTAACAATACGCGTGCGCGCGTGCGTACCGACCTGAAATTCATTTAGGGCGCAGAAGATTGTCAGGTGGAAGAAGAAATTCCTGCGGAAGATGTAGCCTCGCGAGCTAACCGGCGAGCAGGTCTCCTCCTGCTCCCAGCATCCTTTGATCTTCGAGTTCCTTACGACGTAGCCACGATCGAGGCGGGGATTCAAATGCAGTGCGATAGTTCCTGGCGCCTTACACTTGAGATTTATAGAGAATCTGGCGTCCGAGTCCCGTGCCGAAACAATTTTTCCATTTTAAATTACAATATCGCCGATTTCATGATATATACGTATACATATATATATATATTTAAATTATTATTTATTATTTTATTATGTTGTTGTTGTTGTTGTTGTTGTTTTTGTTTGTTTGTTTGTCTGTTTGTTTATTTATTTTTTTTTTTTTAATGAAATATTACTGCTGGTGATCGAGCTAATTTGGATAGTTTGAACCAGAATAGCTTATTAGTGAACTCCGAATGCCGGGGGATCTGACCTTTTTATCGCCCCACTAACCGACCGTGTTTTAATTTAGTTTCCCCGGCAACGTCAGCCCCTCGCTTGTTTTCGCGGCGATCCTTCGATCCCAGCGAAACAAGCAAGCGATGCCGCATCTATTAAATTAATCGATCACATTAATTAATTGCATTAGTGAAATCACAATCGCGCACGACGTTTATAATTGATCGTTCGGTCCGTTAATTAATTAATTAATTAATTATGACTTGGTAAGCGATTGTGATTCTTCCATTGGCTTCCACGGCATTCGCCTCGGATGGAGTATACGTAAATGTCGATGAATCGATCGATCCATCGATCCTCCCTACGCAACAACGCATACGCTGACATTTTCATTCGGTTTTTTTTAATAATATTGAATTGATTACCTTGTGGCATCGAGCGGTACGTAGCCTATGACAATAATGGCAGACGTTACATTCAACGGTTTTAATTTAAAGACTCCCGGTGCGCCCTGAAACAGTCAAAAGCAGTTTATCCAATAAGTTTAGACAAAATGCCTCGGGCCGGGTGGACGTGGTGGTGGACGTGGTGGTGGACGTGGTGGTGGACGTGGGTGGTGGGTGGTAGCGATTTGGAAATCGGTAAAGTCGGTAATTGGCGGTAATTGGCGGTAAGCGGCTCGCGTGGATGTTTGCCGAGGCCTGACGGATAACGCAACGTAACAGCGAACGGCTGGTCGCGAACGACGCGCTGCGTCCTTGGAGGAGCGGTAATTAAGCCGTCGGAGAGGCTGGCCGACGAGCAGTAGATGAAAAAAAAAAAAAAAAAAAAAGGGACTTTCGGCCGTTTAAAGCCGACGGGAGCTCCTCGGCTGGCGAAGCCCGGGAAAATTCAAATGGCAGCCATCATCGGGCTTCGAGCGGGCGAGTATCGACATGTCCGAGCGAGACCGGAGCGACACCCGAGCGACGGCCGAGCGACGCCGGAGCGACACCCAGGCCTGGCAGGCTGCCGGCTATCGAATTTCACGTACGCACGGTGCCAAGCTCACCTCGAGCAGAAGCTACAGTCGCGCGACACGGTTGGGCAGTCGCGGGGGCGGAGGCGGAGGCGGGGACGGGCGGCTACGGCTACGGCTACGGTAGCCGGGGTGGGGCGACGAAAAATCTCGGGAGCTTTTTCGAGGCGGGCGAGGAGGAGCTTTTGTGTGCTTACCACTTCGGTCGCCTGGGCGTCTAGGTACTCGAAATTCTTGAGGGCCTCGTCCCTCCGGATGACGACGTCCTTGGAGTCTGCGAGCGACATCGGACTCTGCCTCGGTCGGCTCGCGACCCGCCTCGTCTGCGCAAATGCACTCTACTGAGCCCCGCCGGAGTCAATTTCCTGGCTTATACGTTGCATTTCCTTTGGCGCGATACGCGACGCTCCCTGATGTTGCTTCGAACCAATCGTTCCTGCCTCGCCTCTCAGCTTTATCCTCCACCAATTATTATTAAAACATTAATTACGACTCGTTCTATGTCGCCATGTCGTCCCCTCGCTCCCCCAATAACCACGCGACCTTTCACAAGCCATTACTATTTTTACTATATAATTATCTGCATATTATGTATCACGCGTACGGCTTGTTTTAACTTTATTAGTTAACAAGGCGATGAGCTCGATTTATTAACAATTATTTCCACTACAAAGCCATTTATTCAATTACGTGACTTTTAAAATTCACGATACAAACACGACCATTAGATTACAATCGTCCATTTGACTTTCAATTAATTATTGATAATAATTATTATTATTACTCGTCGTTAAATAACGTAAAAAAATTGTTTCATTTCTCGTGAATGTGATCTGGCAACTCAGTATGTTCCTTCCGCCCCCTCCGCCGCCGCAACGACCGCAATTCCTAATTGAAGAACAAAAACCAGTGTCCTTTGGTATGGAATATTTATTGAGAATACATTTTCAAAATTCATATTTACACCTGGATTTTCCTTCGTACATTGACAAAACTAAACAAAATTTTTGTTGGGAAGCTTTTATAAAAAAAAAAACAATACAGTCTCATCGATCGTAGCTGTAAAATCTACTGAATAATAACGGAATATCTAAGAAATATATATATATATATATGTATATAATGAAGAATTTGAAATAATAAAGAAAAAAAAAACCTATGTCTTTAGAACTTTTGTGGACTAGACTAGTTAAAGTTTTACTTACGTAAGGGTTTGAAAATTCAATAGTACAATTACATAAAACGCTTAATGAATGCAAAGCGAATAATGGGGGGGGGGTGGATTTTTTTTTCTGGTTTCGATCCGATTAATCTTACGTACGTACGTTTTACAGGTTAGTATAGAATAAATTCATAACTTATTTCTATGACAGTTTTCTCTTACAAATATATTACATGGATTATAAAATATCGATAAACATTGTAGAGGCAGGCAATATATATATATATATAAAAAAAAAGAAAAAAAAAAAAAGAAAAGATGGTAAACGAGCTTTTAACAAGGAATTCTATGAATTCGTAACAAAGTGCGTTGTAAATGAATGATTGGAAATTATCAAAAAGCCCCGATCGTTCGCCAACGACTTTTTCTTAAGATTTATTATAAAGCTTTTCGTATTTTTTTTTTTTTTTTGTTTGTTTTTCTTTTTTTACAAAATTATAATTCTCAGCGGCTCTCTTGCAAAAGAGTCTTTCTTCTACTTCTCCTTCTTTCTTCTTCTTCTTCTTTTGTTATAAATGAAAGGACGTATAAGTAGTGGAAGTGGGTAGTGACGGGTACATGTTATTTCATCAACAGGCGGCGATAAGATAAAGAAATAGAAAGAAGAATGGAAATCTTAAATCATCACAATGTGTGTCGATAGTTCTCGATAGATCTTAAAGACTCAGATGTCACGGGGCTCGTGAGGATCGGGGAGCTTCTGCCAATTGGGCTCGACGCCCCAAATATCTCGGGCGTATTCGGCAATCGTCCGATCCGAGGAGAACTTCCCGGACGAGGCGATGTTGTTGATGATCATCTCCATCCACTTGGATCCGTTCTGCGGATAAAGCGAAGAGAAAGGTGAGCACGCGTTTCCTATGGTTTTCTATTATTATCGTCCCTTCCGTACGCACCACGAAGGTCTCGGACACAAGATCTTGACACTTGATGTAGCTCTCGAAGTCGGCGAGCAGGAAGAATCGGTCGAACTTCAGCAAGACGTCGACGATGTCCTGGAACTCGTTGGGATTGTTGGGACTGAAGAAACCACCCTGGATCTGATCGATGCACTTCTTCGCCTCGGGCAGCTTATTGTAGTACTCGTACGCGTTGTATCCCCTCTTCTTCAGCTCCTCGACTTCCTCGACGCTCATCCCGAAGATGAAGATGTTCTCGTTGCCCATCTCCTCGGCCATTTCAACGTTGGCTCCGTCGAGGGTGCCGATGGTCAGGGCGCCGTTCAACTGAAAGCACAATAAACACTTGACCATCCGTAAGGGCTGCGAATTGACGCGTGGGGGTGAGGAGGATGAGGGTCGAGGATGAGGGTCGAGGGAGCCTAAAAGCGCACCATGAATTTCATGTTCCCGGTACCGGAGGCCTCGGTCCCGGCGGTCGATATCTGCTCGCTGAGATCAGCCGCGGGGATGATCTTCTCGGCGAGCGAGACCCTGTAGTTCTCGAGGAAGATGAGCTTGAGCGAGTCGCCGACTATGGGATCGTTGTTGATGACGTTCGCCACGCTACATATGAGCTTGATTATTTTCTTGGCAAGGTGATAACCGGGCGCGGCCTTGCCGCCGATCATCACCGTCCGGGGCACAATGTACTCGCTCGGATTGCTCTTTATCCGATTGTAGAGCGTGATGACGTGGAGGCACTTGAGCAGCTGGCGCTTGTACTCGTGGATCCGCTTCACGTGTATATCGAAGATCGAGGAGAGGTTGACCTTGACGCCGTAGTCGTGCTCCAGTACCTTGGCGAGCTTCATTTTGTTTTCCTGCTTAACCTGATTGACCGCCTGCTGGAACATCGGGTCCTTGGCCCAACGTTTCAGTTGGACGAGCTGCTCGAGGTGCGTCGTCCAATCCGTACCGATTTTCTATCGACAGCAAAGTATCGTTAGTCGAGTACTCGAGTACCGGAGCCCCGTGAAACACGGGATGAGCTGCACACGACCCGCTACCGATACCTTCTCTATGACATCCGAGAGGCTCGGGTTACAGAGCAGCAGCCACCTTCTCGGCGTTATGCCGTTCGTTTTGTTCTGGAACTTCTCCGGGGTGAGCTCGTAAAAGTCACGGAACCTGCGACCCGGGAATCGGTAAGGACGTAATTATAATAACGACAACGGTACTAATGCGAATCCAATATGCAATGCAATACGTGTACTAACACAGTATCCTTCAGAATTTCCGAATGTATTCTGGCCACGCCGTTGATTGCGTGGCTCCCGACGATCGACAGGTGCGCCATGTTGACCCTCTTCTCCCCCTCCTCCTCAATGAGGGACATACGCCGCAGCCGATTGAGGTCCCCGGGGAACTTGGCCTCGACCTCCTTCAGATGCAGGAAGTTGATGTGGTAGATGATCTGAAGGTGTCGCGGGAGGATGCTGTCCAGCATACTCGTTGGCCAGCGCTCCAGGGCTTCCGGCAATACCGTGTGGTTCGTGTAAGCGCAGGTGCGAACCGTTATGTCCCAAGCCTACCAACACAAAGCCGCGTCCAAAGTTTAAAATCACTTAGAAAAAAAGCTCTTTGCCCGTATTTGCACACCGTCCCCCACCCCTTCTCATTTAAGGGACAGACAATAACGAGAAGCAAAAATGGCGTATTATCGAGCTAAACCTTTTCCCAGGGAAGGCCCTCGATGTCGAGGAGGATCCTCATGAGCTCGGGAATGGCTAGCGACGGGTGGGTATCGTTCAATTGTATCGCGACCTTGTCCGGGAATGAGTCGAAGTCGGTTCTGTGATGCTCGCGCGAGCCGAATTTACTGGACTTGTAACGGCGAATGATGTCCTGGAGCGTGGCCGCCACCATAAAGTACTCCTGCTTCAGTCGGAGCTCCTTACCCTCGAAGAAGTTGTCGTTCGGGTAGAGGACTCTCGAGATGTTTTCCGCGAGGTTACGGTCGATCACCGCCTGAATGTAATCGCCGTCGTTGACTGGCGAAAGAGAAAACGGTTACTCGTACAGCTGACGAGGCGACCCTACCTCCCACCACACTCCTCCCCCCGTGGCCAATCAATCGCTTACAAAATTTCAGGTTGAACTCCACCGGCGACTTGGCCGACCACAGCCTCAGCGTATTCACCACGTTGTTCTTGTAGCCTGGGATGGGATTGTCGTAGGGCATGGCGAAGACGACCTGGAAGCGCGTCAACGTCATTTTTCGGTCACGTATAGGTAACGATAGACGAGTGGAAAGGTCACGCGGACCGGTCGTACCTGCGTGTTCACCCACTTCTTGCCCTCCGGCGTGTCGATTACGTGCCCGTAGAAATTAATGGGCAGCATGTACTCGGGCCTGGCCTTCTCCCAGGGATTCCCGTACCTCAGCCAATCGTCCGGCTCCTCGACCTGCTCCCCGTTCTTGATCTTCTGGGTGAATATCCCGTACTCGTAGCGGATCCCGTAGCCGTAGGCCGCGAGACCGAGGGTCGCCATGCTGTCCAGGAAGCAGGCGGCGAGCCGCCCGAGGCCACCGTTCCCGAGGCCCGCGTCCTCCTCCAGGTCCTCCAAGTCCTCGATCAGCATACCCATCTACGTTGTCATAGTCAAAAACACCATAAATAGTAGCGCGCTCCCACCTCCTCTTGAAGCCTGATTAAATTACTCTATTCTCTCTCTCTCTCTCTCTCTATATATATATATATATTTAACTCCAATACTCACTTGGTACATGGCCTCGTCGCACGCCCCCAGGATGCCCAAATTTATCATGGTATTCTGCAAAGTCCGTCCCATGTAATACTCGAGGGACAGATAATAGCATCTCTGAAACAGACGTTAACAAGGGCTTAGGTAAGGCTCGTCGATCGGCTGGCGACGACGCGGTGACACGACGACACGACGACACGACGACACGGCTCAATTAGCATTGCCTTCATCAATTGCCTTAATAAAAGCTACAATCAAGCGAAGCATTTGGCTTTCACAGTGCAATGAAGAAAAAGTCAAATGACGAAATCGATAACGACCACCGTCCATTCGATATTTATTTATTATACTCTTAATTAAACCTTTGGTCTTCTTATTTATTCTGGTTAATTATTCATTATAAAGTTCTTATTATAAAGTTCATTATTCTGTCCGGATCTATTGATCATTTTGCAGTTTGAATAATTTGCCTCTTAGATTACGCGCAATCAAGTTCGTATCGGCCTCTTATTATTCAAGCTGATGCTACACTTCAATCCAATAATAATCACTTAATAATTATGTATTAAGATAAAGGTCCTCTCTCTCTCTCTCTATCTATCTATTTTAATTGCTCTTCCCACCTCTGGGCTGGCTGGGCGGGGGTCGGATAGAGAAGAATTCGTTTTAGTTCGCAGACTGGGCCGCAGACTCGGAGCGGCTCGTATTTAATTACGCAGACAACTCCTCCGAGCAAAAAAATAACAAAGAGTGACAAGTTCAAAAAACTATAAAAATACATAGACGAACGTTGCAGTACATTGAGGAGCTCGAATACAGTGAGATCTGTTTGGGAGGGAGGGGAGAGGGAAATAAATACAGATATATAAAGAAGCGGGTGTGGATGTCGATTTAGTTAAAATGTAAATTAAGAGGGACAAGTTAACGAGGTCTTGTTTCCAAACGACGTATACTCGAATGCCCTTACCTTGGGAGTATAATATTGCAAACATTGCGTTAACTTGCCTATCCTCTTACCGAATGCGGTATTCTATCATTCTTTCGGGAGGCATATCTTCTCTTGCTTACGCATTAAAAGCAAAAGACAACGACATAAATATATACGTATATATACGTATATATATATATATGTATATATGTATAGGCAAAAACCAGCAGGATATCAAGGCAATGATATTTTACGTAATTTCGGTAAAAACAAGGCCTAAATGAAGGTTATTGGGATTATTGGCAATGGATCGACTTGTCATTCCTAAATAATAAAGCTTAATCCTTTTCATCGATTGATTCGCGTTTACGAGCATAAAATATCTTCGGAACTGAGAAGAAGCTGGCTGTGCTCTCGTTGATCGGGAGCGCGGAAACGCACGAACCACCGACGTCGGGCTCAAAAAGTGATATTGACCCGATGACGATAACGTTTTTAAACCATCGTCATCGTTACGTCCCGTTCGTTGACTCTCTCTCACCCTCTCACCCTCTCTCTCTCACCCCCTGCCCGAGCCTCTCGCTTATCGCCTTGTCCTTTTATGCTTTAAAGCCTCTTACCCGAGCCGTTCTCGCGTAAACATGAAAGCCGACGATCGAACGATCTACATAAAGAAAAAGAAATCTCCGCTCTTAACGACGTGCCGAGTCACGAATCACGAATCACGACAACGTTAATAATTACAACGGAATAATAATGAGAAAGAAAAATCGTCGAACGGTAATCGTCAAATCAGTGCAAATAAAACGTAGTAAATGTAGTAAATAGAGTTTTGGCATATGCGCTTACAACTACTCTTACCAACTACTTACAAACATTGCGAAAGGATCAACGAGCCTTATCTGCCAATAAGCATATAAAAAAAAAAAAAAATTACAATGCACGTCTTGTTGTCATTTTACAAATTACCGTGCGAATTGTCAGACGCTTATCTGTTTATAAAAATATTCGTTTGCGAATTGCTCGCCGCTTATGGAATTATCGAATGATCGCCGATCGCTCGGATCTCGTACACGATGGCGACAATCCTCACACCCCTTTACCTTTACTCTCAATCCTCAAGTGAGAACTCCTCTCGTCTACAGATGATAAAAGCCCCTTACGTACGATAAAACATTGAAAACCCACAAAATACGTAGAGTTATTGTTACTATGGAGGAGGGGGGGACAATTTATTATTTTTTTCTATATTCTTTAATCTGGAATCGCAATTTTCACGCACATCGATCATCCTAATCGTCGTTCACAGCTTACGATAATTATAATATAATGAAATGCTATCTAATCCCCGAGCGCATGAATAATTAGTCGAATATTCAGAAGCCCGTCTTCTTAATATATTAATTTTAAATATATTAATTGTGTTGTAAAATGCTGTCCCGATAAAAAAAAGGCCTTCTTCTCTACAGTTCAATTAAAGTTATCCGATAACGAGTATCACGTGTTGGACGTGAATGTTTTGACTAGTTTTTACGGACTAGCGAGATTTTTCATTAATTTTTTTGTCCTTTTTGCTTTGCCTTTCCAAGGAATGTCCGTGGGAGGGAGGGGGAGTCCGTGATTGTAGCTTCGACTTTTGAAGAGCGTATAGATGTAAATGCATTGACGCGCATATAGCGTTCACGTATATTTGGTAAGACGTTCGGCTCGGTAACGTAAATACGTTTTAAATGAATCCGCAAAAGCAGTTAGTGGCGGCGGCTGGCGGAATATGAAAGTCGGGGGCGTTACACGGCAACGCAACGTTAAAAACGTAAATAATAATACTCGCGCTGCTCGTGACGCGTCTTACTTTTTACAAGCGCATAGGGACGCGTATTGGAAATCTAGGCGACTTCCGAGGCTTCGAATAGCGATAACGAGTTGCGGGAAACGTGTAGGCGTCCGTTAAAACAACGCCTCCCAAGGTCAACTGGGGAATAAATTATAATTATAATTATAATATATATAATATATAATTTTCCACGGCCAATTAATAATAAGCAGCAGCAGCAGCAGCAGCAGCAGCAGCAGCGAGCTCGGAGTCAAAGGAGGAGTGTAACGTCGGCTCGACGATAAAACGTCGGCCCGAGGAATTTCGAGAATTTCGAGTCACGATGAGAGAAGAAAAGAGCGGAGACGAGACGAGATGAATAAATAAATAAATAAATAAATAAATAAACGAAAACGCTGCGCTTCCTCTCGCTACGTGCGAACGTATATTAGTTTACGTATAAACGCGATTCCATTACTAATTCCGTTCTCGTTTATTTGTTTGTCATTGCAAGAGTCATTAAAAATACGAATTCGACGACAACGAAAGGTTATGGTTAGGTTAGGTTACGTTGGGGTGACCGGGGGGAGGTTGAGGGGAGGTGGGGAGGAAGGCAGCCGGTACGTTATCTATGTCGTAAGCGAGGATTCCGCGGATTCTTTTGTTCTTTAATGCCAAGGGCCGATAGCGACTTACGCCGTAGGGACGACCGGTAAAAAGGGCGGGAGGTTATTGGGCTTATTGGGCTGACAAGTGATTATTCGGGTCTAGAGCGTGGAGGAGCCGCGCCGATACGAGCCGACGAAAGGAACGTCGGAGCGTCGTCGCGGGGGTTATTGGGGATTATTGGGGATTATTGGGGGTTATGTTGTCCACAGCTCGCGGTACCGTATCAATTGCTTATCAAAGGTATAATAAAACGAACGGCTACGGCTGTTGTGGCCGGTTATTGGGGTTATTGGGGTTATTGGGGTCGATGCTCGACGGCTGCCACGGGACAAAGCGTATGCCCACCTTGGGGTCGTTCTCGTAGTAATACTGCTGGGTACGTATCCACCTGGAGACCAAGTTATCCTTGACACTGTGGGCGAGAGCCATGTAGTAGTCGCGGGGCGTCGCGACATTTCGGTCCTTGACGAGGGTGTAGTGCAGGTGCCGGTTGAAGGTCTTCTTGAAGTTAACGACGTTCTCGACGTCGACGATGCCCCGGACCGATATCTGCTTCCACTTCTCGAGGTCGATCTTGTCCATCGCCATTTTATCCGGATGCGCGGGCCTCGCTCTCTCTCGTTCTCTCTCTCTCTCTCTCTCTATATATATATATATATATATATATGTATATATATGTATATATGTAACTGTTACGTTACTCCGGGGCGGACTGCTCCTCGGCGCTCTCCCAAAGCCAATCTCCGACGACGGCGACGCCCGGTACTTATCTCCCGCACGACTCGAACGCCCGAGCGACGGATCTCTCTGCGAGCGATTCGCTACCGCCCGAGGACGAGCCCGAGCGCGATGACCGCCGCCGTCGCTCGGTTGGCGGGCGAACGGGACGGACGGACGGACGGACGCGGGGTGTCTCGAGAAGCCGGCTATAACCCGGAGCAAGTCCGAGAAGCGGGGCCGACCCCCCTCCCTCCCCCGTCACCCAACCCGTCCCGCGACGGTTCGCTCGTGTGACCTTGATAAGGTCGCGCCTGCGCGCTTCCGTGGGCCGGCCGATTACGATTATCACGAGGGTCCCGACAGGGATACTACGACACGCTGCGGGTCGCGTGAACCTCGGGGAGGCGCGACCGACGACACAGGTGGATTTATCTAACGGTCCCCGGGGATCCCTCGGCAATAATCGTAGGTTACCTGTGATTACCTCTCTGCCCCGCTACGACTCTTACTTAAGATCGTACTTGGCCGTACTACGCCGCTTCTCCCGGGCTCCCCTCGTGACTTTTATTTAACGCGACGATACTCGACGCCATTACCTTCCGACTACAAAGAATTAATGTTTATTGTCTCGCTCCCCCCAATAACCCCCCCTCGCGCACGTTCCCGCCCGTTGCTCAGGCGGGATTCATACCCTACGCTTATTAATTGGTCCTGAAGGAAAGGTGTTTTTTTTTGTGTTTTTGTGTTGATCTTTATTATTATTTTATTTATTTTTTTTTTCTTTCTATATTTCATTGAATTCGATAAAAGTAAAATGATAAACAATTTTTCTTCACCTCTTAATCTCAGTCGCAAATAAAAGCTACGAAATTAACAATGAACTTTAATAATTAAACGCCTACGACTTACTTACGGTACAACCAAAAGGTTTTATAATCATATTTTTTTATACTGCTTTTTTTTTCTTCTTTTTTTTTTTTAAACTTTAGCATCAGCCTCGTCAGAAGCGGAGATCTCTTAGAACGCGGCTAATAATACAGAAATAGCTCGAACTCGAGCTCCGTTAAAATTAACAATTTTCTCAAACAATCCATACCTCTCCAGCATCTTTATTACAATAATAATGCTAATGTTTATTAATAACCTACGTAACATTCTACTCTCTATAATGAATTTCAAACCTCGATACATAAAATCGATCATTCCACTAAAATATTTCAAACCAATCAGTTTTTATTTAAGAATGTCCTGGACAAAAAAAAAATTAACACAATCGCCATAAGTGAATAAAATGGGGGGGAGGGGGGAAATATAGAGAAAAAAAAGTACCTTTAATGAACAAATTAATAAAAGCAACAACGAACTGATGCCGCTGCTGATGGAGATAAAAAAAAAAAAAAAAAAGAAGCATCCCGTGGTTTTCGTTTTTCTAAGTAATACGACATTGAATGAAAACAAAATCGATTATACGTAATATTGGAAATTTATATATAAACATAATTATCGACATTTTGTGTCTTATTAATATCGTTTATTTATAAATTAATCGTGCGAATGCAGATGCAATAATGAAAACGTCAAGAAGCGATACGCGTATTACAAGTCATATATTCTTTTTAACACTTGCCATCTTTTCCAAGATAAAAACATGTGGATTCACGTAGCTACAGAGATAGATATTATGAATGTGTATAATATAATATATTAAGTTGCTTGCTTCCCCAAGTCTCGTTCATTGGATCGTCGTGTGAAGTGCGTGTTAACTGTATTCCCATTGCATCGCCATAAGCCAATTTTATCTCTCCTCATTCAACTTTACATAATATAAACCGATGTAATCTTCATAATAATAATAATAATAATAATAATAGAATATATATATATATATATATATCTGTATATATATATATATATATCTGTGTATATATATACTTTTTTCTTTAATATTTAATAATATTAATGTAATAGCAATAATATTTAGCAATCCTCAACGATGTTCAAAGAGACAGATACAATAGTTAATAATCACTTTATTAATTTCTCCATGTAATTCTCATATTTGTTCGCATTGTAACAACTAAAACACGAGGGTTCGCTGGCTATTAGATATTAATTATATCTTAAGATCTAACAATAAAAAAGAAACAATTTCAATAAGCATTTCTTCCAGTGTATCACGTTCCGTGTTCTTCACTCACTTTTTATTTATTTACTTTCTCCGTTACCTCGACCCCTTCAGTAAGCACTGCCTATACGTACAATAGACACTTTCACCATCGATTGCTCGGCCATATTTTTCCATACGTGACCCGATTAATTAATTATTACCGTAACAACATTTTTTCCTATATTTAAAAAAGAATAGACTCTTCGTTACGATGAGTGATCAAGTAGCGAACGGGATGATGCGAGAGAATGCAGGTGAACGGTTACAACGCATTAAATACATACTTGTGTGTGTGTCTGTGTGAGTGGATATGTGCGCGAGTTTCTCCTGTATGCCTGACTAACTATACCTATCCATTCCTCTCGTACTCTCTCTCTCTCTCTCTCTCTCTCAATCATTATCTTTATCGGTGTAAGTGTATTTATTGATATATATATGCTTCATCCTTGTCTAATTATGTTATTATTGAATTGATAATTATTTTTAATGGTATTACGCGCGATGCATTTTACTTAATTTTTCTTTTTTTCCAAAAAGGGCTCATTATGTGATTGCGCAAGTTTTGAAAAGGAAGAGACACGCTTTATTATGTGTGGGCAGTAGTTATCGAAAAGGAAAAGCCCATGGCGACGATAATTTTTTAGTAATTGTCTTAGCTCGTCTAAATTGCGCAATAAATACAGAACTTGAGCTTATGTTATTAGGGTTCTCGTTATTATTATTCTGTACGTGGTTCCATTAACCTGTTTTAAATTAAATAAACTGCAAACATCCTCCCGTCACACACTTTCTTTTGCTTTTTTTTTTTTTTTTGTCATAGATACATTCGTCACCATCGTATCATAATAACGAACAATTAATCGCTAAGTGTTGCATTTTTTTTAAAATTACTTTTTTATTTCTTTATAATTATTTATTATTTATTATTGTTACTGTTATTATTTTTTTGTTTTCATACTTTAAAAGGATTTTTCGACTTTTTTTTCATTATATAATGGATGCGCGTGTTTCTGAGATGGTCCGATCTCGCGAATTTATTATTTATTTTCGCGAAATCGAGCTCTCCTCATCGATTAGCTTATCCTTCGGTACACAAAAAAATGATAGTACATCATTAGATCTGCATAGTATCAATTGATTAATAATCAACAAATATCTGAAGTTAAACAGTGGTCCGTTATATACAATCTCTCTCTTTCCCTCTCTCTCTCTCTCTCTCTTTCTCTTTCTTTATCAACTTCTCTCTCTCTCTCTCTCGCTCTCTCATTCTCTCTTTCCCTCTCTTGCATTCTATTCATCCTTCGTTCTTGCCTCTGTTAATTTTTCGCTAGTCAATTCAATAAAAATGGGAGATGCTGTATTGTGTCCCTTCAGCGCACGCGCCACCCGACATCTTTTTTTTGACATCATTCCGTCTTTAAAATTCGTCGTTCATCCTTTTTCCTTTCTCTACACGGCTTGCAACGATTAAGCGCCTCTTTCAATGTTCTTTTATTCAGCTTTTAGTGCCTCGGCCTTCTTGCCAAGTGGTAATGCAGCCCTAACCCTAAAATTTAAAGCAGAAATTATTATCATTCGGTGTCAGTGGGCACAAATAAAATATAGAAAGCTTGTTGTAGTTTCGATAAAAGTCATGGTCGCTTACTTTGCTGTTATTTCGTTGAGTTTTGCTTGGACTAGAGCTAGATTCTGGTCGATTTGCGTTTTGTTGGTTTCGTAAATCTTCGGTAACGTAAAGAGGGCAACGACCACTGAAAATAAAACAATTTTTTTTTATTTTCTATTAAATTCTATTTACTGTGTTTTATTAATACAAGGCGTAATCTTTATGGGATGAAATTATCCATTTTCGAGTTAATTCATTAATTTCTCCCATAATTACTTCTTATTGCATTTTACCTCGCTGTTGTATGGATTTTAATAATAATTGTAAAATTTACATTAAATTTATAATGACTTAAAGTTAATGGGTTCTGTTTAAGGCTGAACATTACACATTAGAAATGAATTTTCGTCTTTGGCTTAAGCATTCAATAATAACAGCTACGACTGTACTGTAAATTTAAATGTAAATATGTGAATATTATTATAAAATGCCATTGATTATTTCAAATTGTATCTCAAATTTAAATTCACGGACAAATAAAATTGTTAAATAAAACCTCACACCTTCAAAATGAAAAATTTCCATAAGTATTTTTGTTGAGATAACTCACTTCTCTCTCACTAATAACTCACTAATAATAACGAAAGTTGTCAAGTTTTTTTTTATTTTTAATCTTATTTAGATAACGAATAAGGTAAAAGTGATTCAACAACAGCCACTTGAACTGAAAATGCTTGATAATAATCGGAAGATTACGTCTGTATTAACATTATCACTACCTTTTTCTTGAGTAATCTTTACAATATCTAATGATATACAAATGTACAATGAGAGCTCATAACATATTATTCAGAAGATGCTCGGCGAACTTTCCAATTACATTTAATAAATAAAAAAATTGTATTTTTAATCGTAAAAAAAAAAACAAAGAAAAAAAGAAGAAATAAAACGATAACAACGTGCGAATGTATTGTTAATAATAAAAAGTCCCGATAGGAGTTAAAAGATTTTGGTGCCCGATCGATCAACATATACGTATTTACATACGTATATGTGATAATGATTAAATCACTCGTGGATTTACAGATCGATAAAATCACGAACAACTTGTTTGTATTAGTATCGATCAGTAAGCCATAACGGTTCCGCCGTTCACGTACCACTGATTATTGTATTTTCCCATTAATTTTTGCCAGCTGTCGAATAATAATGGCAGTCGACAGACTTAATTAGCTTGAATGATGTATATATATATATATACATATGAGTTAGAACAGTAGCCGGTATTGGATTTACTTAATTTAAGGAGAAGGAAGGAGCGATCGCGATCGCGCGGATCGTGAATGCGAATTACAAATCGAAATTAGTATTAATCAGAGTTAAGAGTAAATACGAAAATGTTAAATTATCTTATCGAAGGAAAGGAGAGCGAAGGTAAATAATTCGGCGATGAATTCTTAACGAGGGCCGTAAGACCGACCGACTGGGACTACTCATCATTAATCAATAATTATAATTATTGATTAGCCGTAGACGTGATAATAAAGTCTGCGTTGTACTAACGGATGATAACGAGGGTCATTCCATTGAACCATGAGCCAAGGTACGTGAAGGTCCACATCAGGATTCCAAACTTGATGGAATCAACGAAGTCTTCGACGAGGAAGAGCCTGCGCAGTTCGGTCACGCCGGCATTAGCATTCGCAACGGCGATGTCGGCGATTTCGTGCACCTTCGAGCTCGGCAGCGTCAGATCGAGCTCGAGAATGTCTCTGTAAGGTCGTGAACAAATTATCATTAGCAGCTGATCAACCCTCGTGCCTAACTTACTTAATTCTATCCTTAGCTTCTAGCGATTGTAAAATAAAAGCGATAGGGCGCGCCCGCCCCTCCACCCGTTATATTTCAACGGACATTAGCGCATTGACGAGCAGGAGGACAGTCACATCTCGGCACGTTTGATTCAATCGCCTGATTATCATTATCGCGATGGATTATTCATCGACCGAGTCTATTTGGATAAGGAGCTGCTCGGCTGCTCTCTTTCCTTAGCAAGTGGGCGGTGGGCGGGGGGGACCGAATGCTGGATTGTTCGCCAACATTGACGGTCCAATTCCAGTATTCCAGAAAAGCTATGCATAGCTGTGAGAAATCCGGTTTAAATGAAAAAATCCTTAGCCTCAAAAAACAATAGTCTACCGAGTACGTATTGTATTCAGCGTATTCGGCGTATTCAGCGTATTCGTTATAACGCTCGTTAAATATTCCCTTTTTTTTTTTTTTTTGTTTCCTTCTCGCCCGCGCGTCCTCGAAGCTATGACTTTATTATTATTATTATTATTATTATTATTATTATTATTATTAAATAGGGTTAAATATAGATCGGTTTTCCGGATCTTGCGTCTAATTCGTAAGCTTACGAGGCAATAGGGGGGCGGGGGTAATTCATACATACGCATTTTTCTTATTTATTTTTATTAAATTCGTACAGCAGACATATTGGACGGGGAACAATCATTGACCGGCTGACGACGTACCGTTCGCGAGATCGAGTCAAGTCGGAAATTCCTCCCCCCCTCCCCGCCCCTTGTAATAAACGAGGAGTCGGCAATTAGTTAGAAAAAAAAGCCCGGGATAGGATTGAAAGATACGATAACGGCGAGTCACAGAACGTACGAGAACAAGTCGTCGTCGTCGTCGTCAGCCGTCGCGTTCACACGTTCGACAGATAACGGGGGGGGGGGAAGCGTTTTGTATTTGTGCGTAAGTATTACGGTATATACGGTAGTCGAATAAGCCGTTGGGGTTATTGGGGTTATATCAAAATAGGAGAAGCCCCGGTAGGAGTACGGGGCAGAGATCCAGAGGTCTACTCACTTGAAGGGGTGTCCGTCCGAGGTCTTCTGAATGGCCTGAAGAACGGTCTTGTAGATGCGGAACGAGATGGTGAAGAGAAGAGATAAGAGGGATATGTAACTCAGGACACTGATCAGGCTGAAGTAGGCCAGCGACAAGAGCAGTACGAGTATTGTACCAAAAACTATCCCGGACTTCTTGGGATCGTGCCAGTAAATCAGCGATGCCACTGAAAATAATAATAAAAAAAAAAGTTTTTATTTCCTCACTCTGTTTTTTTAACAATTACGCGCGTCTCCAATTTTTCAATAGACAATTAATATTAAGCTCCAGCTGAGTATCGATTGGCATAAGCAAGCCGCCCTTGCTTTACGTCGTCGTCGTCTCTCTCTCTCTCTCTTTGCCTCCCGCTGTGGAGGGAGCGCGATCGTCTTGGGCGATTATTAGCCGGTGAAATTTAGAAAGTCTACGCGCTCGGCTTATTAAAAATTGACGTAAGCTCGTAAGGAGATTAAGCGCACGAAGCGCTCTGCTCTGTAAGTAAGTCAGCTCGGGTAGAGAAATCAGGCCTGAATTCTGAATTTATTTCCCCGCCTCGGAATAGGCTTGTTACGAAAACGATTTCTCTGCACTGGCTGCTCTCTCGGATATTTCCACCACCCACCCCACCCCTCCACCCCGCGATTTATTTCCTCTTCGCGATCACTGTATCAACGATACGTCACAATCAAACCAATCATACGAGAGTTTATATGTGCACGACCGCTGAAGCTCAAACGAATATACGTTCGAAAGTATAGGTACGCGCGGGATGTGCAGAGAGAGAGAGAGAGAGAGAGAGAAGATTAAATAGATAGGGAAGAAAAAATTACGTAAGGCTTACGGATACAAAATGCGTGATATAATTTGGGAGCTAAGAAAGTCTTTCGAACGAATTGTTTTGAGCGTTTTGATCGTTTTGATGGGAAACGAGTTTTTTTGAAAATATCAATTAATTAATAATCAATTAATCGACTGCAACGATGGTTTTGGAAAGCATTTAGAGAGTAACAATTGAAGTTTACAGGGCGGATTGAGCAGTACGACAAATACGATAGAGAGAGAGAGAGAGAGAGAGAGAGAGAGAGAGAGAGAGAGAGAGAGGCCGATCGGTGAAACGATGGATAATACTTGTTGTGAATCGTTGAATCTGCGAGGACCACGAAGATTGTTAACTTGTATGCGGAAGTATTGGCCGGAAGTGAAGTCACGAGAACGGGGCGGAAGGTCGTTACGGTCCGGGCACTCGGGAGCGAATAGTCGGTAAGGTGGAGTTGCGCTCCGCCCGAGTCCCGATCGCACTACCGGCGTGAAATAAATCAGTATGGGAATCGCGTCTTGGCTCCTCCTGGCAATGAGCGGCCGATCGTACGCTGACATCATCGAGATCGCCCGGGCGGGGTGATGACGACGACGACGACGACGACGACGACGACGACGACGACCGCCGCCGCCGCCTGGAGCCGCCGATGAAGCCTCGGCGACCGAGAGGAATTATAACCGAGGCGCTTTTAAAAAGGTCTTCCCGCTTCGGCTTCCGGTCCGCCCCCCCTCCCCATCCCCTACCTCTCCCAGCCCAAGACCATATAAACTTTCCAAATTTTCTGCACGTGACCCCCATTCCTTATGAATCATATTATTTGAGGGGACGTTGACTCTTTGGCTTCTGGATGGGCGCGGATCGACGCGGATCGACGCGGATCGACGCGGATCGACGCCCCTTGGCAATCGTATTAGAGAACCGGCAGCGGTTCGACGCTTCGCCCGGACACTCCCCTCCTCACCCACGGGTAAGTGCAACTTCTACTTTTCTATCGGCAGCCTTAACATAAGCTATCTACGTCATTCTGAACTTTTTTCTGCTGCTCTTGTAAAAAATTGTATATATTATTAAAAGCACGTGATAAGCGATGGGAAACAATTACATCTGCTGCTCTTCGCTTTTGCATTGATAAGAAACGCTCGCGCAATTAGAGGATTTAGTTGTTCGTTCGGCACTGATAACGAACGCGTATTATCAAGCAGCCGCTATTCTCTCCTCGTGCAATTCTCTATTAAACGCATATACATACATACATCTTACGTATTCGCCGGTTCATTATCTGCACGGCGACTGTTTGCCAGAAGAAACTTGTTCACCTTTACGTTTTCTCTTGCAATCAAAAGTTTTTAAACCGATAAAGCCGCCGAACTTTTACATCGATAACTACATTCTTACGATACCATTACAATATCCGCCCCACCCCCCCTCCACCCCCGTGCAATGCATTTATTGAAAATAAATTATTAAAGTAATTTTACTTTACAATTGGAAAGGATTGACGATAACGACATTATTGAACAGAAAATACGGGATTAAACAGGGGAAAATTATTCCCTGTTTGTGCACGCGCAAATGAAAACGTAAATGAAAACGAGTGAATTATAATATTTGGATTCTTTTGAATTTAATGCGTACATATATATATAGATATATATAGATGTATCGGTCTCTTCTGGAGGAGCATTAAAATAAAAAGTACTTAAATTTAAAATTAGATGCCGCGTATAGGAAACCTAAAAAACACACGAATGTTATGAAAAGCATTGGAAAACATTGAAAACTAAAATAGCGCCCGCCTACGCAGTTCGTAAAGTTATATTTTGTCAATGATCGTTAGTTCAATCGGCGACTGAAGAAATAAGGAGACGAGAGGGAACGGCCGATTCATTCAACCGAGTTTGCTGAGCTTCAAGAGCTCGGTGCGCGAATAATTGATAATTCGCTCGGTATACGCGCAACCTGTCTCGCATCCACTTGAAAGGACGATGGCATGTGAATACTACCTCGGCCGTGAATCAGCCATTAGATAAATTAATAATACCTTTGTACACGTTATTCCGTATGTGTTTTATACGAGCAATATATTTTCTATTTTTGATTTACTTTCGTTCTCAGCCTCGAGGAAGGCAAGACCGCGCGACGAAGTAAATTCTGGAAAGTACTGTTTTTATTAGACGTTAATTGTACAGACGCTATTATATAAGGGGGCGGGGGGTCGTGCGAGAATCGCGACCTTAGAAAGAATAATAAAACGGCGAGGAGATAGGGTAGGTCGTAATAATAATTAATTGGGTAATGGGGTAATGGGGGGAGGGGGCGTATAGGTCAGAAAAATATCGTGCGAATTGCGTGGGTGGGGGGGGGGCTGCGCGTTATGCCTTTGCTATTTTAACGTTTTCGGAGTTAGGTGTCCTAAATAGCCAGAGCGACGACGAATTCACGTAATATCGAAACCGGGGGGGGGGCTAAGAATAGCGGCGCCGCGGCTATTAGAAGCAAAAACAAAAAAGAAAAAAGAAAAGAAAAAAAATGGCCCTAAACATCGGATTCTTGCATTCGTCGTGGCCGGTAATTACGTATCATTATCAATTAAATCGACAATAAACGATGCTCGTGCAATATTTATAGGGCATTATAGGTTTGATGACGCTGGGCGGGGAGGGTGGGGCTCGACCCCTTATAAGGTCGAATAACGATTAGAATTTATTGGAAGCGGTCCTCTCTCTCTCTCTCTCTCTGTCTCAAGCAGTCTCAATTGGCAATTTTATTCAAAAAAGAGGAGGAGGAGGAGGAAGCGGCAGCAACATTTACGCGCCCGGTCGCAAAACAACGCTCCGTATAAATAGAAGTTACAAAAGAACGCGTAGCCGCCAGCGCGTCCGTCGTTGTCCCCCAGGTCGAATTATACCACCGGGCCTAAAATATACGAGAGCTCGTACAATCGCGAGGAATTTCAATATTAAATCCACAAGTGGCTATTTTCGTAGCGGCTTAATGGAATCCGGGGCAAAAGGTGTTAAGGATGCGCGGGGTAACCTAATTATCGGAGCCGAAGTACGTAGGCCTCGGTGTCGGCCGTAAGCAGCACTTGTGGAGCATCGACGGCACCGAGCGAGCCAACAACCCAAGGCTGTCGTCTCTTCACGGCGCGCCGTCGCGACCTTGCGCGTATCCGCGACTACGACGACGACGACGACGACGACGACGACGACGACCGCCCACGCTCTGTATTTCTCTACCTCCTCCCGTTCCTCCCGTTCCATGGGATCAGTCAATGGGTGCTGCTCGGGGCACGACGGTTACGTAAGGGGGCGCAACAAACAAGAAGGCAAACGACCCCTGAAAATCACCGGCCCTGTAGTGGTAAGCCTTAAGCTCTTTCGCGAGCCAACGGACAGATTATAATAATGCTTAGGATTGCCGAGGCGAAGCCATAGCCGCACCGGCCTCCTAACTAATACTAGTGGTGTCGTCGCGTCTCAACCTCGTCGTCATCGTCGTCAACCGTTAACCATTACAATTCATGGAAAGGCGCGCAAAGCCAAGCTCATTAATTTCACTAATTAATTAATTGCGCGCCTCCGCCCCCCCCCTCATCATCCTTAATCGTAAGAGCCGATCCTCACGAAATAGTCACCTAGAGCGATTACGCCCACGTCGTGTCCTCCTTGCCTCTTTCCTATTCAAATTTTATAAATACGATACGGGCCGCTCGTCGTTCCTGCCAACGTTCACGTCGCTCTTCCTTATTTTATTATCGCCACAATAATAATAATAATAATACTAAATAATAATAGTAGTAGTAGTAACCTTCCTTGGCTATATAATCGCTCGCGTGTTAATACCCGAGAGCCGAAGGAATCGGCTTCGAGGGGGGAAAGAAATTCATAATTAATGCGCAGCTAATGGGAGATTCGGCTCACGAGTTGGGCAATTATCGCGCGGTGCTCGAGCAGGATCGTGTCGTGGTCGCGTAGTCCGGGCCTCGCGTGTCACGCACTCTCTCTCTCTCTCTCTCTCTCTTTCTACGTATGTCGCTCCTGATTCGTCATTAGCTACGTCGGCGCCGAGTTATTTTTTTTCCTTGTATATTATCAGTTGCTCCTCACCCCCACCCCACCCCACCCGTTAATAGCAGCAGTAGCAGTAGCAGCAGCAGCAGTACCAGGAGCAGCAGCAGTACCAAGGGCAGCACGAAGGAGAAGCACGCCAGAGACTCCTTCGAGCCGGGGGACGGGTTTCGTCGTCCGAGCCTCATTGGCGAGGCTTAATAGACGCCAAATTTAATAGACGTGTGCACGCGCAGCCGAGGACTCGGACGGCCCGCTTCAAGGAACAAAGACGTGCTGCTCGCTCGCGAGATAGGAGGATGGGATGGAGGGAGGGGTGCTTTCCCGCTCGGACGGGCTGTCGAAGGTAGGAACGGGCGGCCCCGCCAATCGGAAGACGCGCGCCCCCAAGAGCAAGCTCGGACGTCCGTCCGAACGTCGACAGGTTGTCGAGCACCGCGACCACGTGTGTCGCGGGAAGGGTGAGGGAGGCGGGGGTTCGAGGGGTATCCGGGAGCTCGAGGCTCGAGATGGGGACAAGAAGGGCGCGAGGGGATCGGCGAGCGGCTGCGAGGATGAGGGAAAAGCGCAGGTCCGAGCAGAGTCCCCAGTCCCGACTCGAGGTAACCATATGTTGTGGGAGCAAGGGCCCCCGTTGACTCACCAGGTCCTCGCTCCGGGAGGTCCTTGACCGCCTGCGCGGCATTACCTCTGCGCACCATCGTCTCTTCGCTAGACTCCCCTCCTTCAGCGGAACCCTAAACTTCCGTAACGAAGACCTCGCCGAGCGGGGGACCACGCGGCCGTTCGCGCACAGGCTCTCTCTCTCTCTCTCTCTCACTCTCACGCTCTCTCACGCTCTCTGTCACGCTCTCTGTCGCACTTTTTCTCACGCGCACGAGTACCGCCAAGCTCTGACGCTTTCGTTTCGTCTGCTTTGCTCGGAGTAGAGAGCTGAGAGTATAAGGGCGACGGATGTCCGCGTACGAAATATCAGCGCCGAGCCCGTGGAAGCGAGAGCCCAACTGACTTGGTGCTGCCACGGCCGTGCGAACTGCGGCGCGCGAAAGAGAGAGAAGAAAGCGGCGGGCTCTCTCGAGTGGAGGGGACCGGAGCCACGCCGCCGCGATGCCGCGTCGAGCGAGACCCAGGAATAATAAAGGGGACCTCTGTTAGCCAGAGAGAGAGAGACAAAGAGAGAGAGAGAGAGAGAGAGAGACTAACCGAATCTCCTTGTCGTGCACGCGCGCGCGCGCGCGCGTATCAGCTCGAGCAGGGCAAGGACGGGGGTGTTTGTGTACGTATGCCGGAGGCGGCAGGTTATAACGCGGGCAGGGCAGGGAAGGGGAAGGGACAGCAACAAATGAAGAAAGAATTCGGCTAGAGTGCAGAATAACGATGATGCTGGGAGAAGTAATGGCAGAAGAGTCGAGGAATAGAGTAATAAACGGAAGCATACGGCAACTTAATAACAGCTATGATCCCTTTCCACCACCACCTCCTCCTCCTCCTCCTCCTCCTTATGTTCCGGCATTTTTAGATTAAAGTACGCAATATATGGGCTCGATAGCAACGACTAAATCGTCGCTCCTTCCATCTTCCACTGAAAAACTATCAATGATCGAGATTCTTTTTCTTTGTTCCCGACTCTTGCTTACAGGATCAAAGGAAGCTGCGAAGGAATAAAGAGTCCGGGTGATAAACGACGCAGTAAGCCAAACGAGAGAGAGAGCTGGAGAGAGAGAGAGAGAGAGACGGGAGGCGGGCTACGACGACGAAATTAGCGTTATCACGTTTTACGTCTAATGTTTGTTGCTTTGTGTTGGTAGAAGGCAGCAGCGTTATTGTGTCGTTACCTCGTGGTCCGCACTCGCCAGACGTC